>JBAGKO010162842.1:0-20514 GCA_037177275.1 Acacia concinna | reverse complement strand
GGAAGATAGTGGATAAACTTGGAAGTAATTCCAAGGACTGGACGTAGGTCAAGGTTTAGACCGAACCAGTATAAATCCTGTGTCTTCATCTGGTGACTTAAGTTCTGCTTTCTCTATTTAAGTTTAAATTTGTTAATTTTTATAATATCACCTAATTCACCCCCCTCTTGGGTGATTGGCTTGCACTAACAACAAGATCATGCCTTCCAAGACCATTTTCATCTCAACCACCACATTACAACAAACCTGATTCTTTAACGCATGATTTACGAACAAAACGAGGGATGTATGACGATTTACGAGCCACAATTATGTTGCCACAATCACATACTCCCACCCATGCACTCATATCCCTACACAACCACCTCACTTACCAGTAACGACAATGTTAAGTGGGAATTGAGTTACAACTGTATAGTGAGCAACAACTTAGATTTTCTCATCAGCATATGCATTTCAAGTCTATAAGCTACACAGATGCCAAACATTCATCATTTGTTGACTTAGGATTTTTTCTTACTCACTTTAATTGGACTTATGTCACATTCTTATTTGTTGTCATATTCATATTGGTTGTTTTGCATCTTACCCCGTATATTGCTCTGTCACATACATGAAATTCTTTGCATGTCAAGAATTAACAAACACGTTATCATGTACATTATTCACATATTACGTTATTACCACGTCGTAACACTTAATAGTCCAAAATTTAACATTGGAATGCCTAACATGTTTACAAAGTTCTTTGATACCATTTCACTCTCACATGTAAGGAGTAACTTGGCTCCAAACCTATAGGTTTCTATTGGTAATCAAACGTTCACTAGTTATCCATAGCCATTGAATTCACCCATTTATCCATTCAATGCTCCAAACTACATGGTTCCAGCACATCTATCCAACTATCATGAATTTAATTAATATTGGTAATTACTATTACCAATAATTAGTTATTATTCATTACTATCATTAATATTAATTAATAATAGATACCTCGCAGGTTGCCTTTCGTATAGCAACGAATGTTGTTCCCTTACTCATAGATCTTTCCTTGCTAAACGCTTATTGTCTCAAGGGGAAAAAACCATGTAGCCATGCTGCGTGTTTGGCCCTCTGATTGCTAGTCCAATTCGCATGATTCACAAACCCCAATGTGCGATTTCCGTAGAAAAAAATGAGATGTTTGGGGTGACGTTGGAATGCATCGTGCAATTGGGAAATTGTGGGATAATCTTTAAACACCATTTTTGGTGCTTTTCATCTTATTGGCATGACAACATTTGAGTTTTTTAAAATAAAAAATTGTTATTTTTTATCCTATTTGTTCCTAATTATAAGGTTCAATTGAATTTTTTTTGAGAGATTAAGGAAGCTAAAAGAGTTTATTAGGTCTTATAATTAAGACAAAAGGTAATATAAATATCACACTATATTTACATGTAATAAGATTTCCTCCAGTCCTAATTATAAGATCCAGTTGGTTTTTTTTTAGAGATTAAGGAAGTTAAAAGAGTCAATTAGGCCTTATGATTAGGATTGGAGGTAGTATAAATATCACAATATATCTCTGTGTGTGTGTGTGATCCATATAAATATTCATACCCCTTTCAGTCAATTTCTATCAAAAGTAACTTTTAAAAAATGTTAACCAAACAAATTTTATTTGTACATAAGTAATTTTTATAATCTTCATTCTAAACACAAATCAAATTACTCAATCTTATTTTTACTCAATCTTATTTTTTTAAAAATACCAGTTGCAATCTTTAATCTAAACACACCCATGGTGACACACCTAATCTCATCATAAGTTGGTCCCTACATTCTTCTTCCTTACGTACTCTTTGCTATGCTCTTATAGTTGATAAATTCTAACCATAAAAAATATGGGGAGCACGGGTCAAAACTGTCAGAGTTGTTTCCAATAATGGAAAAAGATTTCACCATTCTTAAAATCAAATAGTGTAAAAAGTCCATTCAAGTCACTCATTAGATGTAAGTGCAAAACATTTAACTACCAGGGAATGAACGAGGAAAAGTGTGAAGGCAGTGTCGTTCGTGTTTGTTGACACATATCTAGCTGACTTTAATGCGTAATGTATGTGGTCCATGAATTGAAAGTAAGTGTTTCCCATGCATTGCACAGAGTAGAGGCTCGTTCATCTATAAAAGAAGTCCCTCATCATCTTATTGACAACTTTGTTCATGGTGACTTTATAATTTATCAATATAATAATATATACTTATTAACAACAGTTGATTTAGTTACTATAGATGTGATTGGGACAACAACTATTTGTTAATATAATCACGTACTCTTGTAAAAAAAAAAACTGTTTTAGTTAATATATATAAGCTTATCAATATAGTCACATACACTTGTTAATAAAATAAGTACACATTTAGAATCTATATCATTAATATTCTTAAGAACTTTTTTATAGAGAGATTTGCAATGAAACTTTCTTTATAAAGGAATCTCCAATTGAGAATATTTTTTTTATATATTTTTTCTAGTTCATGGGACTTGAGTGCTATTTTTCCTAGTTTTTTTTTTGCCAAAGCTATTTTTCCTAGTTTGTTTCTTATGCTAGTTGATTTGGAATCAAGGAACAAAAAATTGAATTGGGTAATGAACTAATTGAGGCATGGGTTTAGGGCTTAAAGGTTCAATCGGGGTCTGATCAGAGTTAAACCGGCTATATTAAAATATTATAATTTAATTAATAAAAAAAAATAATACTACATATAGACATAAAAATTAAAGAAACATTGACAACAACTAAATTTTTAAATGATAATATTACCCTTGTCACTTTTCAATATTACTATCGCAGGAATATTTTTATTTTTAAAAATGAACAATTCATTTTATCTCTCTCTCTTTCCCACGTGAAACTTCAACTTTTCTTCTTATGTTTAAATGTCAACGCGTATCACGAGGCACATTATCTATCTTCACTTCTTCAGTACTTCACACATCAGTATATCTTGTCCTCTCTCTTCTCTTTTAGGCATTTAGCTATTACCCATTGAGGCAAAATAGCTTCTCTCCTTCTGAATCTCTATTTCCAACTCAACCAAGCACCCATAAATCTTTACATCTTCAATCTGTCTATGAAGATCTTCATCATATAGCTAGTCTGGATCTAAGTTCATATCAACCAACCACCACCAGCTTCTCAAGTCCACTTTCCATCAGTCCATTGTGAATCAGAACCTCATTATCGCATGAAATCAGCTCCTCATATCCACATATCTTCACTGGTTATTTTCCTTCTTATATTCTAATGTTCTACTCCATTCTTCAATGTCGATTGTGAAAGAGACGACAGATCTATTGATGGCGGTTCGTGGAAGAGTGCATTTGAGATTGAGTTGGGGAAATTGCCTGACTTGGCAATTTGCCAGAGTCGGTCGAGTCAACTCAAATTTAACCAAGTCGAATCGTTCTCCAACTCAATTATCAAACTAAACCGGACTGGATTCCGGTTCACCTGCTTTTCGGTTGGACCAGCTGATCTGGTCTAGTTTTTAGTTCCATGTTTGGAACTTCTCTCCAGTAGCTAGAGTTACGAGTCTGCCAACAAATATGTACTACTATTATTTTCTTCCTTTAACGGACTGTTTGATATGAGTGATTTGGAGGAAAAGGAAAGGAAGGGAAAATTTTATGATTTGAATTTTAAAAAATTGAAGAAGTGGAGTTAAAAGTTTTTAATTAATTTTTCTTAATATTTTGTTTTGCATTTTATCTTCATTAAAATTTTATAATCATATCTCTCCAATTTTTTTTAAAGTCCAACTCAAAAAATTTCCCTACCCCTTACCTTCCCTCCATTTCCTTCCTGCCAAATAGACCCTTGAGAAGTATGATCATCTGGAACTCTTCTAAACAAATTCAACATCAAGGGAGAACCATGAATCAAAACGTTACAGTTTGTGATCAATATGAAGAAAACTACGTGGCTTTTCATCACATAAAGTATTGAAAAGACATATTAAAAGTAATAACTTAAATCGCCACTTTTGGAATAATAATAGGAGGCTATCAATTATTAAAATCAAATTAATACATGTAACCAACCCAATAAAACTTTCAATGTAAAGAAATGAAGCTCAGCCGTAAATACAATGTAATAACATAATCAATGTTATTAATGCCACACAAGAATGATGGAGCCCACAAATGAACTATATTAATATATAACATAATTATCCTTATCTCGCGGGTCAGGCACAATACCTATAATTTAAGCTTCAATATAAATAAACCATATTCATCTAAACAAGGCCCTCATTGATTGGCTTGTGGCTGACTATGGATGGGATAAAAGCTAATTAATAGGAAATACTTAAAAAATAAAACTCATGATTTGAAATATATATATTTCTAAATAAAAGCACACATACCCATTAATAATCCTGTAATGCCTTTTATAAATGGGATGTTAAAGAGAAATAATCTCACTTTCAACTAAGATTAATGGAGACAATAAAGTGGCAAAATGGTACCAACGTACGCCTATTTTACCAATAAACGAATTACTCCTGTACACTACCAATGCTTCCGTTTCACCATATATATTATAACAAACACAGGTTACATTTGAGCATTATGATAGCCACAAAACATAAAAACATTCTATGGACATCCTCGAATGAGCAATAGTAATAAACCTCCAAGACTTTACAATCACACCTAATAATGTTGTTTTCACCTATTTAATGATCATATAAATAGCTCTTATGGAATGAATTAAAACCACCAATCACCCCACCTACACTCATATATATAGTTGCCTAGGTGATTGGTGCACTTTAAGTACTGTTGATCATATTATAATAAGAGGTTACAAACTTTTTTCTGTATTGCCATGCAAACCCTACAAATAATCAATCAAGCATGCTTCATAATATATATTTATTACCAAATGAAATTTGATAATCAATCACTCATTTCGGACAATATTTCTTCTTCATAATCCCCTTACCATTTGATATCCCACGGTTCCTCAATAAATATTATATGAAACATGATTACATTTAGAACCCATAAAGACCCAAACACATGACATTTATTTATGTTGTGACAAAAATGAAGCATAAGTCATAACTATAAGATCAACGAGGAGCACACAGATTAAGGAATAATATTGGTTTATATCATAAACCACAGCCACTCAACGGTAATTACGTACCATAATCAAATTCACCAAGCAAAGTAACACGCAATTCAAATACAGATTGAAACCATAGTCCGGTGCAAACCACCTTTAGGAGTTCAATCTTACAAGTTGTTTTTTCGTTTACTATTCACACAATTTTCTCTTTGTCTGAATCCATTCCAGTTTCAAACTCTCAATGACATATGCACCTCCACACTAAGGCTTTCTTGCATATTCTTAATGCACACATACTGAATCATAGATTAAAAATCCAGATGCCTTTCTAAGTTTTCTAACAAAAGAAAATATGAAAAATAATAATTCTACAAACTCATCTCCTTTTCCCTTGTGATGATTAACCAAAATTGAAGATGACCCCATCATGATGCACTCAACAAATCAGCATAAAATATCTCTCAAGATTGTTGACGTTAGCCCCGTGTATCATACACATTGCTGGCAGTAGCACCCATAGAAACACAATTAACAAATACTCCCTCCAGTCCTAATTATAAGGCCCGTTGACTTTTTTAGAAAATCTTAAGAAAGTTAATTACATTACTTAATCATGTCATATATTATTTTTTATTACATTACATATTAGTTCATAAATCAAATAATATAATTTGAAGAAAAATGGCAAATTTTAATGTCTTAAAGTAATGTAATTTGCTTTCTTAGAATTATCTAAAAAAGTCCACGGGCCCTTATAATTAGGACTGTAGGGAGTGGTTTGAGTCGTGCCTAATGAAACTGTTTTTAATAGATATTTCCGCAATCTCCTAATAAATTAGGAAGTGGCACTCTTCAGGATAAAATGAACCCTTTCTATATAAAGTAGAGTGACATAATAGTTTGAAGATAATTGTGTAACTCAGAAGAGGGAAGAGGAGAGGAGGTCTGTATCATCTGACCTCAGAACCTTTTGATCTCACTACTCACATGTGACCGTTGAACAGCAATAATAATTATTAAAGATAGTTTAATGACAATTAAAATGACAGTTACAAAAACAAATTAATTATAATTAAATATAATAAAACCTTTTAAATGTCGTTAAACCGTCAATTAAAATCCCAATGATAATTTCCAATGATTAGTTCGAGAATTCCTCTTATAAGCCTTTTTACTAATTCAAGATCATATTCTATGATATACAAGGGAGTTTTTAGTCTTGAATTACATAAGACTTCTTCCTTTACCACATCCACACACGATAATTACAACAATAGGTTGGTATTTAGATTTTGTTTGTTAAGAGAAAAGTACATATTCAGAATATTTCAGATATCAGCTAATGATGAAATGGGCATAACATTGAAGTCAGACGTGATACACATTAAATATGATATATATTTCTTTAATTTGACGTGATACAGATTACATGCTTAACTGTTATTCACTTTCAATATGATATATATTTCATTAATTTGACGTGATACAGATTACAGAATATAACCATCGGAAAAAAAAAAAAGATTACAGAATATAATCCTTAATCAACTACTCTATATCCTCAACTTTCTTCCATGCTTAACTGTTATTCACTTTCAATATGATACTCCTTCGGACAAAAATAGGTTTTATATTTAAGAGGGAATATATATTTCATTAATTTGGTGTTATGAATAACAGGAATCTCTCTCTCTCTCTAGTTATATTGGCCAAAATGGAAGAGCTCAGAAACAGAACATCGCTAGGAGGTAAGGAAAAGGTGACGGTTCAAGCAGCTAGGCTCACCGGGCTAAGTGGGCTGGAGAAGTCACAAGCCCCAAATCTTCGTTTAGGATCCACCCGTAGCGTCTTCCAGAGCGGTGTCCCACAACCTAAATGCCCTCGCTCGGATTACAAGTTAGCGTTAACCAAGTAGGTGATCTAAGGACTGCCGTAAATGCTTATATAGTTTCCTTGACATTCTAGTCGATGTGGGACTCGTATCCAACTGAACGGTTAAATTTTACGTTCTGCATTAAAATATGATTATTTTTGCCTCTTTAGAGGACTGGATTCTACATTTTAGCATATTCTGTTGATTCTTTATGGACCAAGGGGATTCCTGGACATCGGCCTTAAAAACGGTTAATAGAAGCATAATAAATTTACAAAGTTAACAGATTATAATGCATGATTAATTAGAAGGCTTGTACATCTGACTTAATTAGTGTCAGCCTAAGAAAAGATATCTTGAGCTAAAAATTTGCATCATTATTGATGATGTTTTTCATAGTTTAACTTTAATATATTATAAATAATGTGTTTAACGTAATAAAATCGACATGTTCTGCACAAATATAAAGTCATATGATGTGAAAAACTGTGAATTTGTACCCGATTGTGCTCATTCTTGAACGGTGAGATTCACTTTTTTTTATTAAAAAAATTATAATTATAATTTTTGTTAATTAAAATAACATATAAAATACTTTCCATATAGTTATCAAATTCTTAAACAATGTTTTAATTGGAAAATACAAATCTAAAACTTAAAGTTTCTAAATTAAATATGTACTTTTTAAATTTCAATACGTAGGGCACAACTTATTTTAATTTATAGGGTTAAATAGCAAATCCACCCCAGAAATATTTGTGAAGAAGCAATGTTACTCTAAAAGTTTTTTTTTTTGTCTCATTCTTACCCTGTAAGTTTAAAAACGTAGCAATCTTGCCACTCGTTTAAACTAAAATTAAGTTTTACCATTAAGTTTGACCTTTTTCATTTTTAATATTTACATGAATGATAACTCAGCTAAACTTTTAATTAAGATGGTAATGAATAAAAATAAACAAAAGAAAAAAAAATCACATCTACCCACTGATATTCATTTATTATTTATGAATCACTTGATATAACAGTTCTCTATATTTAGCCTCAAACAAGTTTAATCATTTTTTATTTCTTTAAAATAATAAATCAATATTTTGTGGGTAGATGTCGATTTTAATTTTATTTTATTTTTTCTTCTTATCCACTACAACCTGGACTAAAACTAAACTAAGTTATCATTTACATAAGCCTTAAAAATGAAAAAAAAAAGTTACACTTAATAGTTAATATGCATTTTTGCCTCACTTTGACCGTTAAATTTAACTTTTTATAAATCACTCTAATGTGACAGTTCTCTATGTCCAGCCTTAAGCAAGTTAAGTATTTTTTTTATTTCTTGAAAATAGTAAATTAATATCCATGGGTAAATATCGATTTTTTTTTAAAATTTTTTTTTATCCACTACAACTTGGGCTAAAACCTTATATGAGTTAAAGTAGAAAAAAGTTAAACTTAACAGTCAATATGCATTTTTGCCTCACTTTAAAATAAAAATTAAAAAAATCAACATCTACCTCTAGATATTAATTTATTATTTTAAAGAAATAAAAAAATGTTTAACTTATTTGAGGCTGGACATATAGAACTGTTATATTAGAGTGATTCATAGATAATAAATGAATATCAGTGGGTAGATGTGGATTGTTTTTGTTTTTTTATTTTTATCCACTGCCACTTGGATTAAAACTTTAGCTGAGTTATTATCCACGTAAGCATTAAAAATGAAAAAAAGTAAAACTTAACGGTCAAAGTCAAACTTAATGATCAAATTTAACTTTAGTTTAACAGAGGGGCAAGATTGGGACAAAAAAAAAACTTTTAAGGCAACATTGCTTCTTCGTAAATATTTTTGAGGCAAATTTGCTACTTAATCCTAATTTATATTCAAACATTTTAAAAATAAATTGTTAAATTCAGTTCAGCCTTGCTTACGTATGATGAGGTCAGTCAATTTGACCATCCATGTCCTGCGATCTTCAAGTAGACCCAACAATTTTGAGCCAATTGCGCCAAACTGGTTCTTGTACCATCTCCAAATGTCTTCTACGTAGCTTCTTATTTTCCTTCTTCAATTTGCTTCAACTAACAGAAGAAGAGAGTGAGAGCCAGGCCGTCACAAGCCATAGGGTATTTAGGCTCAGGTAAGTAGTGTCTTGTACCTCTTTACATCATCATTTTTCTCTATTGCTACGTTTTTTTTTCTGTTTTTTTTTTTTGGCAGAAGAAAGAAGAACTCATTGACCATACCTGAATAGCTTTCATAGATTGAAGGGAGATATTTTGTAGGGGTTGCTTTTCTATTTGCATGTGGTAAATTGTTGCTGGAAAGTGCAGCTTCGATTCTAAAGCTTGCTGCTATAGAGATGTTCTGTTCAGTTAGCTTTTAGGGATTGTGCAGAAGTACCTAAATGCTAAAGATCTTCAGGATTACAAGTATGTATGTGTTGTACAATTTTTAGGCAATGCTCACTATTTAGAGGACTATAATGTGTTCCTATTATGTGAATCATAAAAGGACGAATATGACCACACCCGTTTCTAAAGAAAGAATTTTTGTTCTGTTTGGGTGGGTGTTTTTTTGGTTTGGGGGGGGGGGGGGATAAAAAAGGGAAAGTCTTAAAAAAAGATAAGGGAAATAGATAAATTCTAATTCAAAGCAACCAAAATCAAAAATTTTAAATAAGTCAGTTTGTACTTTTTTTAAATTTACAAAAATACCACATAATTTTAACAACACAAAGTATCTCAATTTACAATAACTCACAGTTAAAAAAACATAGTACCTAAGTGTGTCTGTTGTTCTTAATTGAGATGCTCGTGTTGTTAAAATTGTGTGGTATTTTTATAATTTCACCAAAAAAAATATAAACTGACTAATTTAGGATTTTTGAATTTCATTGCCTTAAATTGGGATTTACCTATTTTTCTTATCTTTCTTTTTTTTTTGGGATTTTACGGACAAATAATTATGAGATAAAAGTATAAAACTCCACATTTAAACTTTTGGATAGAAAGTGTTCTTTTTTGAATATTTGTATGACAAAATTGATATTTTTCATAGGGAAAATTATAGAAAAATATCATGGAAATAGTAAAAAAAAACAACTAAGTACTATGAAATATAAAAAATCCTAAATAAGTTCTTAGTAGGAATTTAGAATTTTGGAATCTTGAAATGTTATGAAATTACATAAATGCCCATAAATTTTTATAGCAAGAGTATCTCAATTCACAACAACAAATATATTTAGGTAATATGTATTCAAGATGTGAATTGTTATGAATATAGATACTCTTGCTGTAAAAATTCATTGGTATTTATGTAATTTTACAAAATTTCAAGATTTTAAAAATTTCAAATTCCTATCAAGAACTAATTTAAAATTTTTAGATTTCACAGCACTGAATTATTTTTTTACCATTTACATGGTATTTTTTTGAGATTTCCCTTTTTTATAACCTAAGTCACTCGATATCTAAATGATTTGAGGCTCATTAGCATATCTTCACCTAGTTCTTTTTTTAAACAACAAAATTAATCTTTAACCCAAAATAATAATAATAATAATAATAATAATGATAATAATAATAATAATAATTAATTCGTATAGACTATTAAACATTTAAATTACAAGAGGTAATATAATAAAGCCAAAACAATTTTAAAAAAATGGGAGCCGTCAATTTTAAAAAAAAATTGAAAAAAAAAAGTGAATCGGTTTACCCTAGACTAGACCGATTTACCGATTTTCATTCTAAATTAACTAGTTCGGTTTGATTTTGAATACGATATAAAAAAAACACAAGGTATAGAGAGGTAAGCTAACGTCCAATGTGAAGAGAGGGACTTCCTGCTCATCATTAATCGTATAGACTATTAAACATTTAAATTACAAGAGGTAATATAATAAAGACAAAACAAGTGGTAGTAGTACTAAACTTGTCAATTATTATAATTAATATGTAAAAGAAACTAAATAATAGGTGAACAAAATTACTAAACAAAGACTTGTATGTTCGACTTCATCGTGATCTCCAATAATTTAGAGAGAATTTATTTTAAGGAAATAAAAAAGTGTAGACATATTTCTAGGTGCTAAGTATAGGAGATGTAGGATTTTTTTTTTTTTCCAAGGCTTGACATTCCTTTCTAACTTCAAATTTCCCAAGTTAACCTTGACTAATACTAGTACTGTATACTTCTTTGCTAAAAATGAGCACCACCGTTGGCTATTCTAGGGGCAAAATGGGGGTTTAGGATTATTTTTGAAGTCTTGGCATCTCATGCCATTTCCCATTTTCTTCTTTTCATCTGTGAATTTTCCAAACAGCCCTTGGCTACAACAATATTTCTTATTCCCGCTATTAACGCACCCCGTTCCCTCCCCACCCCACCCTTTCTGTCATCTTCAACTTCACTCTCTCTGGTTCAGTTCTTTCACTCTTTATTGATCAGTCACAGCTTGGCCGTGACTTTACATCCCATGGTTACCACCACATTGGTAATGTGATATTGTTATAATTTGAAAGCTTCTGAGTTAACATTGAACCAATAAAATTTTCAAATAACAAATGAATTTGAGTTGAGACTTTTGAACAAATTTATACTCCCTTTGGTCCAAAATATAGAATGCTTCTTAAAGAATAGCGTGGTGTGTATAATATAAGTCACTTATGAGATAATTAATACTCATTTTCAGTTTTACCCTTATGGTTAATATTCATGTTCAATTTGTCAACTCATTAAATTTTCAAGTACATTGTTCAAGAAGAAGGGGAAAAGTGGGGAAAAAATTAATTTAAGATATATTTAATAAGTTAATTATCACTTCTTCTTTTCTTAACTTAGTTAAAGTACCTTATATTGTTTTTTTTTAACTTTCACAAGATATTCTTAGCCCGATAAGCCAATGACTAATACTCCGCTCATTGTGGGTTCCTCTATGGGAATGACAGCTGACCAAGAGATTTAACGCTGCTCTATAAAGTACCTTATATTGTAGACACAAAGAATTACATTGATTTTTAATTGACTAATATGAATTAGAATCTTTTCTCCTTCCAACTTTTAGCACAACCTTCTAATATGGAGCACATTTTGTGCTCATCACTTTGATAAATAAAAATGTGTCTATCACCCATCTTCATTATTAAATTGATTTTTAATTATCAAGATTTAATTTAGTCATTATATTTTAAATAAATCTTACTTTTATTATATGCATAATTAAAAATGATGACTAAAAATTTTAAATCAGAATTGTTTAGAGTAAGTTTAGGGAAAATTCCAGAAAAATACCCCTAGCAATAGAAAAAAGACAATTCAGTATTGTAAAATCTGAAAATCCCATATAAGTTCTTGATAAGAATTTAGAATTTTAAAATTTTGTGAAATTAATTAAATACCCTTCAATTTTCACAGTGAAATTATCTATATTCACAACAAAAGTATATATATTCGTAACAATTCACAACTTGAATACGTATTATTTAAATGCTCATGTTATTGTGAATTGAGATACTATTACTGGGACAATCTATAGATATTTATGTGATTTCACAAAATTTTAAAATTCCAAAAATTTCAAATCCCTAAGAATTGATAAAAGATTTTTAAACTTCACAATACTAAATTTTCATTTTATCATTTTATTTTTTTTAGAATTTTCAATTTTTCCTTAAGTTTAAATGATTGAGCTTTAAAAAAATTAGTTGCTCGTCAGACTAGAATGTAAAGCACGACGCCATAACCCGATGTCTCAAAAAGTAGGACAAAGACAGGTAAAGTAATTATGTGATTTAAAGCTCAATAATTTAGTAGAGCCAATTAAATTGCAAGTGGTATGATAAAAGACAAAAACAAAAGTTGTAACCCACTCATCTAGTGATCTTCTTTTGAGTTTTGACTCATCGTCTCAATTTTTCCTTCCGTCCTAACTGTGAATTTTCAAACCTCTCTCTCTCTCTCTCTCTCTCTCTCTCTCTGTCTCTCTGTGTGGTTCTGTTGTTTCAGTCTTCTCCTGCTGCTAGTGAGAGTCCAAATTGAAGTATTGTAGTAGCTGATTCTGTTCTTTCCTTCAGGTAAGTTTGCCGGAGTTGTGTTTTCAGTGAAGTATAAATAGAATTCATAGATAACAAATATAGAATAATTTATCTATTAATAAATACAGCGGAAAATTAAATACCTCTACCCATTACTAATTTTTATTAGGAACTCAAATCACCGAATGAATAAACAACTGCATAACAAACATTAGTCAATTTTGTAGGACTGTTCTAACTGGCTGTAAGGCATATTGATGGGGCTGTGTGATAGCTATGGCTAGTTAGGAAACCTTAAGAGATTGTTAGGATTTCTTTTGTAGTCCATTGAAGCTCTAGCCACCTTATTTACCACAAAAACTCAGAGGAATTTAGCTCTCCATTATTTTTGACACAACCAAAATATAAAAAAAATGCCATGGGGTCAAGTCTGGAGAGAGAAAGAGAGTCAGCGGATCTATGGCTTCAGTGAATGCCAGGGAACAGTGAAGGGAAAAGAAAGAAACAAGGATGCAAGACGATGATAGCCGATGAAGATGATGATATTGGTCGTGGGTCTAAGTGGAAGGTGACGGTGGGGTGACTGGAATAGAGAGGAAGATGACGATGATTGTCGAGAGAGGATGATGATGGTGGATGATGATCTGGTGAGGATAGCGGTGAGTCTATTGTCTCTCTCTCACTGTCACCAACAATGGTTGTCGATGGAAGATGGAGAAGGACGCTAGTGGTGGCTCACGGTGGTGGGTCGTGGAAGGAGATGAAGGTGATGGGGTGAAGCCGAAGGAAGATAGTGGTTTCTCATTGTAGCTTCGTTGTGGTCTTTCTCTACTGTAGCGTGTCTCTCTTTTCTCTTTTCTTGCTTTGTGGCACTGTGTTCCTTTTTTTGTTTCGTGCGGCACACACTTCCTTTTATACTTTTTTTTTTCTCTTCTTCTCTAATAATCACCTCTTTGATTTTTCTTAACCTAATTTCCTAATATGCAAAGAAATGTAACAAATATGTAATATCTTAATTTCAAAAAATAAACCAATTAATGTAAATCATGAAATATAAGATATTTTTTCCTTTTTAAGCTTAATTGATTGCAAACACAATTAATCACAATTACCCACAATAAATGCAATTAAATCCAAAATTCGTGATTAATTGTCTAAATATGGTAAGAAAAATCTTGTAAAAATATGGTTTGATCAATATAAGTTTGTTGAGACAATCCTAAAATGCCTTGAGCTCTATCCCTATGGATCTTAATGCCAATGACATAGAATGCTTCACCCATATCCTTCATATCAAAGCTCTTGCACAAAAAATGTTTCACTTCACATAATAGTTCTAGATCATTGGTTGCAAGTAATATGTCATCAACATATAGAATAAGAAAAATGATCTTGCTCCCACTAAACTTGTGATATGTACATTCATCCATGAAGTTCTCATCGAAACCAAATGATGTGATTACCTCATGAAATTTAAAATCCCATTGTCGTGAGGCTTGTTTCAAGACATAGATCGATTTCTTTAACTTGCATACCAGACCTTCCTTGTCCTTTGCAACAAAACCCTTAGGTTGTTTCATGTAGACTTATTCCTTAAGAACCCCATTAGGAAAAACAATCTTTACATCTATTTGGTACAACTCCAAGTCAAAGTGCGCAATCAATGCCATGATTATGCAAAAAGAATCTTTCATGGATACAAGAGAAAATGTCTCTCTGTAGTCGACTCCTTCCACTTGTGTGAATCCCTTGGCAACTAACCTAGCCTTGTATCGATCAATGTTACCTTGTAAATCTCTTTTGATTTTATAAACCCATTTACAACCAATGGCCTTAGATCCACTAGGTAACTCCATAAAATCTCATACTTTGTTATTTGCCATGGAATTCATTTCCTCTATCATAGCATTATGCCACAATTTGGAATCTTCACCCTTCATAGCCTAACTAAACGTTAATGGATCATTATCAGTGCTAATGTTAGAGTCATTCTCAACAGTGTGCACTACATAGTCACTAGGTAATGCTGGTCTCCTTTCTCTGGTTGACTTTCTTAGTTCAACCTCTTGAGTTGGTTTATGTGCCTCATTTGGGATTTCTTCCACCACAACTTGTCTTTGTTCTATATGACTGAGAGGTCGATAGATCTGTATGAATCCCTCTCTACTTAAGTTAGGGGTCAAGTCCATATAATCATCATTTGATTGATCACTCCCACTTATCACGTCATTCTCAAGATAGACAGCATTCCTAGATTCTACAAAGTGTTCAAAAGGTAAAGGATAATAGAACCTATAACCTTTAAACAAGTCTGGATAGCCTACAAAGTAAGCTCTAATGGTTTTAGGGTCTAGCCTCTTCTCTTGTGGATTATACACTTACTTCTGCAGGACACCCCCATACCTTAAGGCGTTTTAAATTGGGTTTCCATCCTTTCTAGATTTCAAATGGTGTTTTTGGTACTACCTTTGATGGAACCCTTTTCAATAAATACACAGCTGTCTTGAGTGCTTTTTTCCATAAAGAAGAAGGTAGTTTGAAGCTATTCATCATGCTCCTAACCATGTCCAGCAATGTCATATTCATTCTTTCCGCTACACCATTCATATAAGGTGAGTCAGGCATAGTGTGTTGTGTAACAATACCATGCTCACGAAGGAAATCCGCAAAAGGACCTGGCACCTGTCTTTCATTAGTGTACCTGCCATAGTACTCACCACATCTGTCAGATCTTACGATTTTGATTGGTTTCCCAATTTGTTTCTCTACCTCTGTTCTATATTCCTTAAAGGCATTGAGCGCCTCGTTTTTATTATTAAGTAAGTAGATATACATGTATCTCGAAAAATCATCAATAAAAGTGATAAAATTCTTTTAATCGTGTTTGGATAAATCAGGACAACATATATTAGTATGTATAATTTCAAGTAGCTCGGAGCTTCTCTTAGCCCTTTTTTGTGACTTGTTGGTCTGCTTTTCCCTTATGCAGTCCACACAGGTACCAAATTCTAAATGGTTTAAAGGTGGAAGGACTCCATCCTTAATCAACCTTTTGATCCTATTTAAAGAGATATGACCCAATCTCTTATGCCACAAAAAGATCGAATTCTCATCAATGATATTTCTACTAATACCATGCACAACAGAAAATACATCAGGGGTTCTGGAACAACTTTAAACAAATCATCAACCATGACTACTCTTGCAATTAGAACATAGTCTTTAATGAAATACATTAAATCCTCTTGCAAACAAATACCATAATTCAAAGGAATGAGTTTAGACATTGAAATCAAATTTCTTGTATAACAAGGAATGTAAAAACAATTGAAAAGGTCTAGTACAGTTTTATTCGGAAAGACAATTCTAAAAGTTCCAATTGATTTGACCAGATCTCCTTTCCCACTTCCTGTAAGGACTTGAGCTTCATTAGGAAATGGAGCCCTGGTTCTTAGGAGCCCCTGCATGGTAGTAGAAATGTGGATCATTCAACTAGTATCAATCCACCAAGTATCACTACTAACACTGATATGATGAGCTTTTGGAGCTACAATTGAAGTATACATACCTTTACCTTCCAGCCATGCCTTTCTCTGGCGGCACTCATTCTTCATGTGCCCCTTCTTCTTGCAGAAAAAGCATATGGTTTCAGTTTTCTTGATGGATGGTACAACATCGATCTTTCTCATCCTCCTTTTCTTCTTCTTCTTCTTCTTCTTCTTCTTTTTCTTCTTCTTTTCCTTAGTGCTATTGACATTGTTCCTGTTGGAACACTCAGCTAGATGAACTGCTCTTGGTGCTTCCCTTTCACTCATATTCAACTTTGTTTCCTCTTGCACACACATGGACATCAGTTCATCAATTGTCCATTTCTCCCTATGTGTGTTGTAGGAGACTTTGAAGGCATCAAATGATGAATGAAGGGAGTTCAAGACCAGATGCACCAGGAATTACTCACTTGGTTCAATGTCTTAGGCTTTGAGTTGGGAGGAGATATCACTTATCTTCATTATGTGTTGCCTGACTCCATCTGTGCTTGTTAGCTTCATTGCACATAGCCCTGACATGATGGAACCAACTATCTGTTTGTCGGTTGGCTTGAATTTCTTGTCAATGGCTTCAAGCATCTCCTTAGCAGTTTCACATTTGAGAATTCCTCCCCTAATGCTCTTATAAATCTTGGTTTTGATAAAAGACATGCACATGTGATTGTATTTCTCCTAAAGCTCCTGCTGTTCAATCTCTCCAGCAGTTGACTTATCAGTAGGCTTGGGAGGTTTAGGTTTCACTAAAACAAAATGCATGTTCATGAAGTTAATTTGGAAAGAAATGTCCTCTCTCCAATCATGGTAGTTGGTACCATCCAGTACAATCATAGTACTGGAGTCAATGACAATGTTAGAGAAAGCAGTTATTGCAAGGTGACAGTCAAATTAACTCACAAGATAACATAAGAATAAGAGACATACATTCACAAAATCTGTGCCTTAAATATATGTTATGCATAAATGTAAACATGTGATAAATAGATAAATGCGTATCACTAACTTCAACCTGTGGGCAATGAATTTAGCATAGCCTGCATTTACCTTGAATTGGTGAGCCTGAAACATACAATTCATACTTCCTAATACATGTGGGCAACTTAGAAAATATAATACCACTCTATCACACCCTAATTAAATATTTAAATATAATTGTCTACCTGTGGGCAAAGATCAATTATAATTTCATATTTAATTACAATTGATATTTTTTAAGTTCCATAATGTGATAATATTGCATGCAAAAATAAAATGATGCTGTGGCTATTCCTTGATAAAAGAGGGCATGCTTATCACAAAATATCTATTTAAGTGCATTAAAACCAAAATGCACCTCTTAATGGAGAGATTAATTAATTAATTTTAAACATGATGGTAAAAAAATAATTAATTAAGGCTCTCCCACTGTTTTATGTATCCATAGATTGTTTAAGGATTAATTTTGGCATTTATCAATAAAAACAAATTTTTGTAAGCTTTAGTGGTTAAATAATTGTCTAAATTAATTTTTCAAATTTTAAACAATTAAATAACTCATAAAAATTTATTTTAGAAATATTTTCTTCTTTATGAAAAATGCCAAAGTTAATCTATTCAATTAATTTAAACAATTTCTAAATGGTTATACTTGAAAGGATACATAAAATTAATTTTAAAAATAGTGAGAAAATCATTTTATTTTTTGCCCAAAAATTCATGTCTAAAAAAATTAGTTGGCCCATTAGAATAAAATGGTTACTGTCCAAAAGTCCAAAAAAAATAAAAATTAAAGCCCAAAACTGAGGCCTAAAACGTGCAAGCAGAAAAAAAGACCTTTTTTTTTGTTGACGGCCAAAAATGCGTTGGTAGTACGTAAAAAAAATTTATAAGGCCCAGCACATCTTGGCCCAAAACCACGTCCAGCTTGCCTCCTGAATTAGTGAAATGTGCGTTTCACTATCACAAAAAATGACGCTGTTCTATGAGCTCTAGCAGGAGGGAGACTTCAGTGATCAAAACGACGTCGTGCTGCTGAAGACCAAAACGACGCCATTTTCAATTGTATCTCCCACCCGTTTACTGAGAACCCTACCTGACCCGACCCTAGACCTCAACCCGACTTAGCTGCCATGACTCGCAATGTCTAAGGTGGCTTTTTCCGGCGATCAGAGGCCGCGATTTCGACGGTAATGTCATCAATCTCAACGAAAAACAAAGATACAAACACAACAATTTTGAATCACCAGAACTAGTATGATCCATAAACAAAACATGCGTTGCGCAAAATGTAAGCCAAAATCTTATTTAAACAAGTACAAATCTCTCTCGCCAAATCTCCAAAGATATGAAACAAATTTTTCAAAACTTCCTTCGAGATTTTAGATGGAAAAAGAGAAAGGAAAAAAAATCATTTAAAATAAATGATCTCTGATCCAGAAGATCATCCCCAATCAAAATTAGAAGGCAAAAAATCAGAGAACCAGGCTCTGATGCCACATATAAGATAAATTGAATTCATAGATAACAAACATAGAATAATTTATCCATTAATAAATGCAGCAGAAGACTAAATACCTCTAGTAATTGCTAATTCTTGATCAAGAACTCTAATCACCGGATGAATGAACAACTGCAAAACAAACACTAGTCAGTTTGTCAGGACTCTTATGATTGACTGTAAGGTACAGTGATGAGGCTGTTGATAGCCATGGTTAGTCAGGGAACCTCAAGAGACAGTTAGGATTTCTGTATATAACACTCTGTTTTTTTTGCCGTGAATTTTGTGCACGTGTATTTTCACCATCAGAAAATCGCTTAAATAACCAAAATTAAACCCTAATCTTACTGGGCCTTTTAGTTGACTAATGAGCCACATTTAGAGTATTTTAATTACCCTAATTTATAACTATATGATATAATAATATTAATTAAAATATCTAACAAATTTTTATTGAAAGTAAAATGATCATACATCATAATCATACAATCATATTGGGGCAAAATTGCAGTGAAAGAAATAAATTTTTGTTAATATTATTCATTTTATCGACCTTGTCAAAAGCAAATAAATGAAGATAAGTACCAATGTTCTTGAAAAAGATACTAGTTGAGTTAGATTGTGTCCCTAGTGATGGTAAAGACTGCTTTGAAAAGTACTACCTCTGTTCCTAAATATAAGACCCATTTTTATGTCACAAAAATAAGTCTTATATTTAAAAACGGAGTATAAAACTTGTACCCATCTATTAGATTCTTATTAAAAGAATAAAGACTTAAAAATCCATAAAAGCAATGCTTAAAAGCTGTGAACAGAAAGAAAAAGCTTCTCAGAAACATTTATGTAACAGAAAGATTAAATGACTTGCCCTTCAAAGCCTGTCCATGATTTAAAAGTAGTTTTCCTTCCATTCTTAGATTCCTTCGTTAAGATAGACCACCCTACATTTAAATTTTGACCTACAAAGATTGATGAATATTAGGTTGTCATTGTTGTAATTGTTTCTAAAGCCCTCAATTTAGAGTTTGATATATTGCATAAAGAAAACGCATAATGAATTTCTTTAATGACTACTTCAAACTTTATTAATCCTAACAACTTCTCCTCTTCATTCATATGATACTAAAAATTTTGATCATCAATCGGAGTTCAATGAAAAATTCATATTTATGTAATTGAGCAATTATTTCTTTAAATCACCACTTAAAATTATCAAAGGTTAATGAAGGCAGTTTATGATGGAAGCAGCACCATTCCATATAGCCTTGGCGGAAGGGCAGTAATTGTTTGTTGTTTCAAATTTTTTAAAATTAAAAAAAACAATAATAAGTGTTTCATAAAAAAAATAAAAATAAACCAGGAGCGTGTGGTAGAGCGATAGGGGCTCTTCCACCCTTAACCTTGGTCAGGGGTTCGATCCTTGGCCTTGGGTATGGAGCAGCGTTAAATCTCCTG
>JBAGKO010162588.1:0-20633 GCA_037177275.1 Acacia concinna | reverse complement strand
GACACATTTAATCCAAATACTATAATTACGATGCATAATGTGGGTAAATGTATGCAATTAAGACCTAAAATACCCTGAAAAACCATGTAAATATTGTGTCAGATCAGCGGGTATCGAGCTAGGGACAATTGAATAAAAATTCAATTTCCCTCCAAATCTCTCCAACTTTGGGGAGAAAATTTTGGGTGAAAGAACTATGGGGCCCATATGATTTTTTCTCTCATATTTTCTCCTCTAATCCTAACATAGGAAAATTGATTTTCCCTTCCATTCCCCCCCACTTTTCTCCTCCCCTTATTTTCTCTCCAATCGAACACATCATTAGGGTGTGTTTGGTGGGGAGAAAAGAGGAGAAAATGAATATTAGGTTTAAAAGCTTCATAAATGGTAAAAAATTACTATTTTTGAAAGTTTTCTCCCTTAATTTTCTTTCCCACTAATTTTCTCTCCATCCAAACATGAGTTAGTATCTTCTAAATTCTTTATTAGGAATTTTCCCAATTAACTGTGTTTAAGGGCCTAAAAAGTCATTTTTCCCAGTAATGAAATTTCGTCCCCAAATCATCAATATATATATATATATATATAAAATATGTTCTAGAAGCCATTTCTTATATGGCTTAAGTTTGGCTCAAGACTCAAATTACTATTCATTAGCCAAATCCCAAATTTTCAGAATAAAATATTTTACATTGGGCTCATACATATAAGCTATTGGCTCCGTGATAGGTTTAATATATTTTCTTTTTAATATTTGTGTCTATCTGGAATTCAAATTTTAAAATTCATGTTTCTTTCTTCTCTTACCTCATTAATATACTTCTCTCTCTATCAAAGATGTACAGTTGTCCACCTCCTATAACATCTCAGAATTTTTCTTAGGCCGAAATAGTGTTTTTTGGAGTCAGCTGATAGTTGTACCCTAATATTTTTTGGGCCTAGATGAGGTATTCTGGATAAGCAGAGGGCCTTAGTCTATAGAGGAATGAAATATCTCACAACAATTGAGGTGAAACTCAGGGAATGACCTATGTAAAGAGAAAAAATTCTACAAAGTTTTGGGTCAAAATGAGGACATGTCCGAGGTCCTTGAAAGCTCCAATAATGGTCCCACATAAAGTATATGGCATCAAGAACAATATAGAGTGATCAAAATAATTTTTAGAGGTTCGAGGAAAATTTATGGAATTTGCGAATATTTTGGTCTAACCAGGTTTTCGGTCATAGCAGATATTTTGGTCCAAAAATTATGAAATTTTAACAGTAGCCTCCTGGTATTTTAGGGATTTACTGTCAAGTTTTCAGAAGTTTTGGATGACTACAGAATTTTCTAGAATTTCCCAGTTTTTTTAGATCGATCAAAAGGAATTATTGGTATAATTTGAGACTGATAGACCCCTTAGACCCCACAAAAATGTGGTTGGGCTTGCCTTAACCAAGAAGGAAGCTGAAAACTTGTGGAAAGTCAAAGAATTGCGTGGAAGGGGACAAGTGTCAAAAAATGTCAAAACTTTTTGAGAAAATTACACCTAAAAACCTAATAAATATTTATACTATGACACCTCTCCCTTCCCTATAAATACCTCTCCTCTCATAAGGTGCTCTCCCACCCTTTCTTAAAGAAGCCTCTTCCAGTGGAAATTCTGGCTATCCCAGCCCAGTTTTTGGTCCAAGTAAGTTTCGGATCCCTCCCTCTTGTGAATTCCTTTTTTTTCCAGCAATTAGTAGAGTAGTTAGGGGGAGGTTCTGTCCAATTGGGTAGACCTAGATAGTGAACCTAAGTGGAGGTTTTGTCTAACTATCTAGGCCAAAACGAGCATTGCTAAGGAGAAGTGGTGCCCAATTGTTCCGGACCAGGATAGCCTTTCCTAGGAGGAGGTGCTGTCTGACTGTCCCGGACTAAAATAACATTTCCTAGAAGAAGGTGTTATCCGATAGTCCCAAACTAAGATAGCATTTCCTAGGGGGATGTGTTGTCTGACAGTCCCAAACAGAACTAGGAATTTTAAGGGAGGTACTGCCCAATAGTCGGGAGGTCCAGTAGGTACATCTAAGGGGAGATGCTGCCCAACTGTCCCAGCTAGGGCAGTGGGGATGGGCCAACAGCAAGGGAACCAGGTTGTACAGGGTGGATAACAGAGGGGTGCGTGTAGAGGATGGATGCGATACAGGAAGGGGATGGACCCGGTCTAGGTAGTAGAGAACCAAGACCCTGGGGATATAAGGAAGGAAGGACGGTGATATACTGGTAGGGGCATGCAGTAACAAGAATTATTGTAGTCTATATAGGTGTAACAGAGAGGCATACCAGTAATTCGCTAGTGCCAGAAACATCAAAATAGAGCCCATACACCATGCGAGGAGTATACGGTAGCAAGAATCTCTACCCTTAACCTGTATTGCTTTGTGTTGTCTGCTGTTTGTTATATGCTTGTATGGTATGTTCTGGTTGTGTTGGCTTGTATGCGTGAGAAGTATGACTCCCTGTTCATGCCTTGGCTAGTTGAGTTTAGGCCGACTCACGTGCAGGCTCCCAGTACATAGTATGTGCCGAGAAAGAAGACACTAGAGGTAAAATATGAGCATTACTTATAGCATGGCATGCATTACATCATGGTTTCTGGTTATGATTATGCTACTGAGGTTTCCCAAGAAACCTTACCATCTCGACAATGCAGGTAAAAGTTCGGAAAGAGGTAAGACAAGGGAATGTGCTTACAGCTAGAGATATATTTTCCTGTTTCTTGGCATGTAATCATGTACAATATAATCAGTGTATCTTATGGATTCTGGTTTTGTGCCTCTGTTAATGAGAAAAGTTGTTCTGCTGTTTTGTCTATGCCGAAAAATTTTAATATCTCTCTTTAGACACACGGACAAGTCAGTGGTTCCAAAGGCCACTGTAAGGTAAGGTAAGGGTCTCAAAAAGTGGGATGTTACACCTCCCTTTCTTATTTTTTTCCCTCTCTCCTCTCTACATGATGCAATGATAATGATGATGTGAGGCTCACTCTACTTTTCATCTCTCTTCTCCCTCTCTTATCTCTCCATCCCTTCACCATCTCTGTCCTTTCAAGACGTAGGCTTGCGAGTGTGAGTAGATCTAGCGACAAATCTGGTGAGGAAGCAATGAGCTTCACTTCTCTAGCCTCTTCTCTTTAGTGAAGATGCCACTAAAGCTAAAAACTGAGGAACTCAACAAATATTTTCTCCTCTTTTAGATTCATCGAAGGGTTGTCATTTATCAAAGGTAATCTTTTTCTTTGCCAAACTTCTTTCTTAATATTTTTTCCTGACAAGCAAATAAACATAACTTGTGAGAAAATATTTACAGATATTTTGATACGGGAGCAGGCATTTTGGCTGCAACATGGAGCAAATGTGAAGTGATCTTCTAATTTGATTGTATAATCCTTGATTCTTTGGCATTATTTGTTACATTGAGAATTATAATTAAATGATTTCATTTTTTAATTAATTGATTGTAAAGTTCACTAAATCTCTCCCATTATTTCAGAATCTCTTTAAGTGTGTGTTCTAACCCCATATCATCACCACTTATGTTAATGGGAAAATTAAAAGGAATTACTGATAAAAAAATAATATGAGAAATCATGCAATAAAAAAAATAATATGAGAAACCATAAAATTTGTAATTATTAAAGAGGAGAAAATATTAAAATATTGATTTCAAAATATTAAAACGCTTATATTTGAACCTTCTATATACCCTCTCACATACCAATTCCATTTTTAAATCATATTTTTTAAGAAATCTAGTATTTTTTAGAAGAAAATACACAAGCCTTATTGGGTTTACATTATGTTTAATCTGCAATCTTAGTTGAAAATATATAATTTTAGAAAAATTGCTATTCTTTTATAATATGATATTGACAGTTGGCAAAAAAAAAAGATATATGTTACAGAGAAAAGTGTATGTATCTATAGAATAAAAAATGTATTTTTTATTTCCTCTCAGTTTCTTACATACCCAATTCCATTTTTAAACCATATTTCTAAGAAATTTAGTATATTTGATAAGAAAATACACAAGCTTTATTCCGTGACGTTATTTTTAATCTGTAATCTTAGTAAAAAATATATAATTTTAGAAACATTGTCTATTCTTTTATAATATGATATTGACAGTTGGCAAAAAAAAGTATATGTGACGGAGAAAAGGTGTATGCATCTATAAAATAAAAAATGCAAAGGAAATTAGGGAAGTTTGAAAATTAAAACATGAATGTCATTTTAATAAGATTTAAAAAATCTAAAATAATGAGGGTTTCCTTCATTAGAGAATATTTGTGTGTAAGCCAAAGAAAATATATGTGACAGAGAAAAGGTGCATGTATCTATAAAATAAAATCTATAGGGGATTCATGATGAGAATTCAGCAGGAGAGATCTTTAAGTGCTGAGCTATGGGGCTGCTTAACTGGTTTAAAGTAAGCTTGAGACATGGGTATAAGGAAAGTGATTCTACTTACAGATTGTCTTGACGCTTGGAGATTATGTCAAGAAAGATGTACCGAGTTACACATGCAACGAAACTTGGTGTTGGAGATTTGAAGCTTAATGAAGTGTAGTGCGCAGGTAGAGATTTGTCACATCTCAATGAACCTAAATCTGGTTGCAAATAATCTTGTGAAAAAAGCACTCAATATGGAGCTTGGATTCTACTTGGTAGATATGTTTGATACTGACTTGGTTTACATGGAACCGGGTAGCAATAGCATTTTTGTTTCTATTTGTTTCTTAGCTTTCATCATGTATAAAAAAAATGCAAAGGAAATTAGGGAAGTTTGAAAATTAAAACATGAATGCCATTTTAATAAAATTTAAAAAATCTAAAATAATGAGGGTTTCCTTCATTAGAGAATATTTTTGTGTACGTCAAAGAAAGTATATGTGACAGAGAAAAGGTGTATGTATCTATAAAATAAAAAATGCAAAGGAAATTAGGGAAGTTTGAAAATTAAAATATGAATGTCATTTTCATAAAATTTAAAAAATCTAAAATAATGAGGATTTCCTTTATTAGAGAATATTTGTGTGTAAGCCCAAAAAATTATTGGTAAAATACTAAAATTTCAACATTATCTGATACCTTCATGATATATCACAATATAAACAAATTATAATAATTTAAATACGCAAAAAAAAAGCAACTAATGTAGATAAATACCGAAATTAGTAATTTGATGATATATCATATTGATGATAAATATAAATCCTACTGACAAAAAAAGTTTAAAAAGAAGAATGAAGTCATGGGATTATGAACGGTTTGGGTTTTTATTTTATAAGCTAAAAAAATTTAAAATTATCTAAGAAATCTATAATAAATCACAATATAAAAAATAGGCAAAAATGATGACTTATGTAGATAAATATCAAAATTAATAATTATATGATATATTAATGGTATGGATAAGAATCTTATTTAAAAAAAAAAGTTTTAAAAAGAAGGAATGTTCCATTTGGATTCTTAATAATAAGTAACTTTTTTGAAAAAGAATGATCTGATCCGTTTGAATTTAGAAAGTTTAATTAAGAAAACTTTATAGATTTTAAATTTATATTTTAATCACAGAGATATATATCATCCCACTGCATAAAAAGTATTTTCCATTAAGTCCTTCTTTATATTATATGTATATATATTATAGGCTAGAAAAACATTTTAGAATACCTCTCTCTTCCTTTTTATCTATATTTATCTTTTTCTTTTTAATAAAAATAATTACTTATATTAATTTTTGTGGTTGAAATATTATCTTTTCAAAGAAAATCAATTGAAGCACACTCTCTGCCTGTGCAACGCACAGGGGAGTAGAGCCGGTAATATGGGCGGACCACCATAGGTTGAGACCATATGGATTTGGGTTTAAAAGACCCATATTTATATGGGCTAACATTTGCTAAACTCAAACCAGGACCGTTGGGCTGGCGGTTTGGGCAGGCCAGCCCATATTTTCTCCCTATTTTACAAACTTTTTTTTAAAAAAGTGGGCATTGAAATTTTTTTTTCTAGAACGTCACAACTCATAACCAAACAATAAATAAATGGTTAAAAAGCTTTAAATAAAAGATACAAATTAATAGTCTATACTCCACGCATTACAGAAATACAAAGTACAAAGTGACCAACAAATCAACAATCACTTAATATTAATAGTGTTGGAATTTGAAACATGATGTGAAGAAGTTGCAATACTTTCTTAACCTCTAGCACTTGAGTCTGCACGTATTTTTTTAAAAAAATACAATTAAAATATAATTAACCGTGAGCCCACCGGTCTATACCGTCACAAACTAAACCTATATAAATTCGGGTCTAAAAGATTCGCTAAAATACAATCTTACTTTTTCTAAGTCCAAACTAGCTATATTAAAACCCGTACATGTCTTATGTAAGGATTCCTTTTTCCGCCAAAAAAATGTGAGGATTCCTTTTGACGAAACTGACGTTACAGGCTTACGGCTTCAAACTTGATAGGTCTACCCCACAACGCTACCCCCATCCTCGCAGCGTTCTGGTCACCAGCTTTTCCTCAAGGTTGGTTCGCTTCTCTTCTATTTTCAATTTTGACTTTGTTCCGCAATCGCTCTGGTCTTGCGCCTCATCGGTTCTAATATACGCTCCAAATTTGGTTTCTTACAATTTCTAGTTTTTTTACCCCCAAACTTGTTTTATAGTCTTGAGTTTGTTTTTGTTGTCGAGATTTGTTTCAATTTCAAAATTAGTGAGTTTCATTTTTATTCGTGGAATGAAGTTTGCCCTTCCCCCTCACGTATGAGCTCCCTTTTGTCTTTCCGGTTGTGTGTACTTGTTAATTTGTTTCTAATCATTTCATCGTTACTGTCATGTACTGGAGAACTCTGCCACTTCTCTTACAGAGATGCAACGATCAATTTTACTGCATTCGGGCTTTCATGATGAATGTTTCGTTGTATTCTCTGTAGTGTATTCTTGAGCAAATTAATCATCAGCGTTTGTTCTGAATAGACGGAAGTTCTTTTGCTTGGTGACTGGGCTCTATAACGTTTCACTATTAGCAGACTATCGACTATGGGTTCATATATGCTACTATTAAGTATTTCACTTTTCTCCCTTCTACTGTTATTAATGTGGTTAACTGGTTATTATCATGTCCACAGCGCGGTATTGAGTATGTGCCAACTAAAGAATGGTCTTGGGAGATAGAACGGAAGTAAATAAAAGCAATATTTTAATCTGTTTTTATTTAATAAATTATGTCTTTTTTATTTTTATTATTAATTTTTTTCTTAGTAATTTCTTTTCTTTTGGGGTCAGTGTTGTAAGAATCAAATTTGAATCAAAGAAAGTGTCAAATCAAGATAGCGCATTTCTTTCTATCATATCCATTCTGCTGAATCCATAGTGTAGAAATTCAGAAAATTGTGTATTATTCCATTTACTAAGGGGTTTTATGTATACTTGATGGGTAGTATTACAGACTAAACATAACTGCTAGTATCTAACTGTCAACAGAATACTGCTATGGCTACCTGTACCCAAAGATCCTCTTGAAGCCTGGATCTTACCCAATTTCTATAACTGTCATGGATGTTGAAATTTAGGAAGAGACGAACATTTGAGCTATGATGCTGAATTCATATCTGTGCTTCTTGAAATCTCATATTTTCACCAATTAATAACATTGTACGTGTTCTGAGTTCTGTTTGTTCAGGGACTTCCTGGTGTAGATATAAGCGCACATACATACAACTTTAGTATCTAACCTTTAACCAAGTTTGCTGAAATGGCTACCACCAAGGTCTATGTTTTGTAAGAATCTTTTCAACTTCTCCTTTTTTTCTCATTTCCTCTCTCAATCTCATGCAAAAATGCACATGCTTAGATATAGACGGGTGGATTTTTTAATGTGTTTTTTTTTGGGTGTGGTGGAGGGTGGCCAGGGTGTTGGTCCCCTCCAAATTTTGTTCTGACAGTCTAGTGACTCATATATCTCATCACTTATTACAGGTATTACTCTTTATATGGACATGTAGACACTATGGCACGAGAAGTACACAGGGGGGCTGCTTCAGTTGAAGGTGTAGAAGCAACACTTTGGCGTGTAAGTTATCATTTGATCAAGGATGTGTAATCAAGTTAGAGAAAAGAGAACCTTTGAAGTGAGTTTTTTTTTTTTTTTCTTCCGATTGTGTTTGCTGAAAATTATAGGTACCTGAAACACTTTCTCATGCAATATTACAAAAGATGAAAGCCCCTCCTAAAGCAAATGATGTGGAAGACATTAGGCCAGAACAACTTGTGGAAGCAGATGGTTTGATATTTGGTTTTCCTTCTCGTTTTGGTATGATGCCAAGCCAGTTCAAGGCCTTCTTTGATGCCACCCATGACCTCTGGGCTTCCCAATCACTGGCTGGCAAACCTGCAGGAATCTTCTGGAGTACTGGCTTTCATGGGGGAGGCCAGGAACTTTCAGCGTAAGTTTTCACATCTTTTTGTCTGCAGGAAACATTTCCTTTGGCTCTCATTTGTAGTTTATAAATTGCCACTTCTGATTGTTGCTAATGCAGTGGATTTTTTAGCCAACGTACATGTTTCAATTATTTTGTTCTTGAATCTCAGCTATATATCATTTAATTTTGGAGCATGCACATTTGTTTGTTTTAGTGTAGATAGGACTAACAACTAATGAGTCAAGAATATTTAAAACGTGTAAGAGCTGAATTGAGGGATAAATAGTTGAAGCATTATGTTTGAGATGGAAAAAAAAAAAAAAACAGATTGCCCTTCATCAATTGTTGAAGTATACAGTGAAGCAATCTCAAATAATAATGTTGATTTCATTAGTTTGCTCTTTTATATTTGTTGCTCCTATATTGCCAATTTGCCATGCATCCCTGAGTAATTTGTTGCTTGGACTTTATTAAAGTGGGGACGCCTCTGTGAACTTGGTCTATGGAAGTTTGATAGATCAAAGATTTCATT
Organism: Acacia concinna; assembly: GCA_037177275.1. Taxonomy (NCBI): domain Eukaryota; kingdom Viridiplantae; phylum Streptophyta; class Magnoliopsida; order Fabales; family Fabaceae; genus Acacia; species Acacia concinna. The sequence goes on along the minus strand of JBAGKO010162588.1, from coordinate 11,639 downwards.
GAATAAATTAAAAATCACGCCAAATAGACTTACCAATGAAATTACTACTGATATATTTATCAGCTTTTTTCTTATTGGTTTTGTTTGTTTATATAGTTTTTATTTTTTTTCAGTTGACTGGTAAGATAGCTTGTAGCAATTCTCATCCATCCATTTATTAACTGCTAGCCACATTTCTCTTCATCCTTTTTTGTGCTTGATTTTGGTTTTCATATGGGTGTTGGGATTTTGGATTGTGGTGGCAGATTAACGGCGATAACACAATTGGCTCATCATGGTATGATTTTTGTGCCACTTGGGTACACATTTGGGAGTGGCATGTTTCAGATGGAGGAGGTTAAGGGAGGCTCTTCATATGGTGCTGGAACTTTTGCTGCAGACGGATCGCGTCAACCCACCCAGCTAGAACTTCAGCAGGCTTTTTACCAGGGTAAATACGTTGCTCAAATAGCAAAAAGGCTTAAAGTCTAATCTGCTCCTTAGTTGCTTTACCTGAAACTGCCCTTAATTTTGATATTGTAATTTATACCAACCTTCTTTGTATTTCCAAAATATGTATATACTTCCTCTGAAAAAAATTAATTATTTAAGACCGTCAAATCTTGTTAAATTACCTACACCTCTCCCCTATCTTTAAAACTTAAATATCTTTTTTAAGAAAGAACTACCGCACATTTGGCTTAAAGAAAATTTGAAGGGGGAAAGGAACCTAATGAAGGAAAATGAATGGAAGGGAAAATTGTGAGGATTGATGGGAAGATGGGTTGTTTGGGATGAAGAAAATTGAGGGATGGTAGTTGGGAAAGAAATGGAAAATACCTAGAATTAATGATTATCTATTAATAAAATTTGTATTTAATATCTGAATTCAATAATTAGAAGTATAATAATTTGTTTAAATTAATAAAATAAAATTAATATATAAAAATATATACTTAAATATTAATAAAATAAAAAAAAAGTGAAGAAGCTTTCATGAAAGAAATTTTCATTACAAAAAACTGTTTTACCTTGATTCTTCTACATAGAAACTCTTCAAAAAAAATTAAAAAAGGAAGGAGGCCATGATATTGGATGTTGAGACTAACAAAGAGGAAAGAGATAATTGATTATTAAATGATAATATTTAGGGAAAATTTTATATAAAGACGTTTGAATAACTCATATTTTATATTATGTTGGTAAATTCAATAAATCTGAAATTGGGTCAATGACCCAATTTAGGATATGTAAATTTAATTTACTTTCCAATTATACCCTAGCCCATATGCAAGAAAAAGAGAAAAGGATTTAGAAGAGAAAGAAGAGGAAAGAAATCAAGCCCTATTGGCTCTACTTCCCCCTCTGTGATAAGCTCCTTTGATGCCACTATGCTCGCCACTTGGCTTGTCGGCTCGTTTAGGTTGGTTACTAACGTATTCCTTGTTCCCATTGACTTCAACCTCACCCTACTCGACCATCTACTTGCTGAATCGAAGCTCAACTTCATCGGCTACCATTTTAGTATTTGGTATGAGAAAATGCTCAGGATTTCAAGACTGATCTCAAGTTCTAGAGAAGTGTTGTCACTGCGCTTCAAGAGGCTATTAAGGCCTACCTTGTTGGATTGTTTGGAGACACCCATTCGTGCGCAATCCATGCCAAGAGGGTGACCATTATGCCTAAAGACATTCAACTTGATCGTAGAACACCACACAATTTGTCTATCTTTCTCTTAAATTTCTTTGTATATTTTATGTATTTTAGGTTTGCTGAATCAATTAGTTTAGGGTTCTAGTTTGATATCCCCGTTTTAACGTTTAAGGGTATTTGAACCTTGACGGTGATAAGATTGAGTGCCGATTCCTAATGGTTAATATTGGATATTTGATGCTGTTTTTTGGTTAGTCGATTTATTTATCGATTTAACTCCTATTTAAAATTAAAATTTCCGAAGGCTAGCCTAATTTTGGAAATGCGCCACGAGGATAATCTGGGGGATGGGGCTTTCCTTTATGATATCTTCGATCCTTGATGGTGTTGACAATAATGTCGTTTTTTGGGAGATTAACTCGATTTATTCGACAATCTTTTTATAAACTCTCAATTCTTTAGTGAATGATTACACGGTTCCTATGGCATAAAGAACAACAAAAAGATTTCTCAAGTTCATTGTGGATAAAGTACACCATATGGCTTCATTTTTGAGGTTTATGGTCAAGTGGCTGATGGAATTTTTACAGTCTTTGTTGGTGAACTAGTATATAAACATTGTCCCCTTTCTTCTATCTTCATATTGCTCTAGACTTCGTAACGGTAAGAGCGATATAACTTTTGATTTTTTAGGTTATGATGGTAAAAGATTGACCAATTCATAGTATTTGAAATGAAAATTCATATAATTATATGTATTAGCACAAATGGATTAAGGAATGAAGATTTAACCTTATAACAAATTTACTGTGACATTTTTTGCTGATTTTCTAACTATGTCGTGGCCTTCAATGAATTTTCTACTGTTAGGGTTCTTATGTAGTGGGTAAACAATACAATTAAGTCTCCAATTTTGTGTTTTAATAATTAAAGGATAAAGAGTTAATTTAGCTGAATTTCTAAATCCATAATTGTGTCATATAACCTAATTCATAATTTTTTAAATTTAGCAACCCAAATTAAAATTTGGGTATTTCACCAGACTTTATATAGAATTTTTTCCTAGTATTTAAAAATAAAATAATTCATAAAAATTAAAATGAATAGAAAAAATATAATTTAAATAAAAATAAAAATATTCAAAATAAATATACTGTAGATGTAGATTTCTTCGTAAGTCCGATAGTTTTGGGATAATGATAAGATTTAGATAGGAATACATATTATTTAATTTGTTTTAGATATTTTTATTTTATTTAAATCACCACATTCAAATTTATTGAGCACATTCGAATGTGATGGCACATTTCCCAGCAAACAACTCCCTTGCTTTCGAGCGATAAAATAGGGGCTAGATGAGTTGATTTTTTTTCCCTCAACTTCTCCTATGCCATCACACAACTTGTTTCCTCTTCACAAATCACACTTCTCAAATAGCTCTTCTCGTATGTATCATCTTTTCGCATCTATTCAGCTTGCTTTTGTGGCATTTATTTTTGGCTTGATGAGTTTTGAAAAGTGGCATGTTTGGGACAAGATTGGCACAAAACTAAAGTTGTTGTTAAAAAGGACAAAAATGAGATGTTGGTCAAAGAAACTGATGTGATTTTGTGTTGGGAGCTTGAGGAGATGAATCTCCTCATGACTTGATTTTCATCATCCACAAAAAAAAAAAACAAAAACAAAAAGCTTCCTTTGGTTCAACTTCAATCACCCTCTTATTTCTCGTGACATGTTGAAGATGAAGAGGTAAATCTGTTTGAAGATTGAGAAATCACTTTAGAACTTGAGATCCCACCAATTTTGGTGGAATCTCATCTTCCCACATTTAAGAGAAGATTGGTGGGCCCAGCATGGGCTCAAGAATTTGAGTTGTTGGGAAGATTGGTAGAGGATTGGGTTCCAAACACCTCCCCTCCCACCAATTCCACAAACCAAACGAGCTGCTAGTGTTAACCATGTGCCTTGCATAGAGATGTGAATTCTATTAATAATATATTTTGGAAGTAATTTTGTATGATTATAGTGCATTCTTATATATGTCAATAATTATATATGTGTATTAATGCTTTTATTACCACAATATAAAAATGTGTTATTAAAAGGGGTAAATCCTATCAAATTCAATTATATTGATAAAGGTATGTTTGTTAGAAATTTGAAAAGTACCAATTATTAGCTAGAAATTATTATAAATGAGCATTAATATTTTTTTCCATATTGAAGATATTCAGGGTGTGTTTGGTTCAACAAAAGTGAGGGTAGGTGAGTTCATTAAAGTTATGTTAGTGGATATTATGAGTTTATTTGGTTTAAGAAGAGGGAAGGTTAGGTTAAGAGAATAGTGTACAAAGCCTTTTCATATAACCATATTTCACCAAGTATTTTGTCAAAGTACTATTGTACCACTATCATGATTAATAAAATTCAATAAATATTTTTAATGTGTTAATCATGACAGGAAAGTTTGAAATTAAATTTTTAAAAGGATTATCATAGTTAAAAGAACAAACCCTTTTGATAGAAATTCAATCACATAATTAGGCTTTAGACTTCTCCAAGCCCTTAAAACACATTTACTTCCAAGACAAACTCTTTAACTAAATAATACTTCTTCATCTAACAAAATATATAAGTTAAACCCAAAATGTGGATCCACAAGTTTCCACAATGCTAAGGTTTCTAGGCCACCAAAAATAATCATAAGTTATCTCTAGTCACAGAGAAATCAAAGGTATACAATTAATGCATCAAATATCTAAAATAAACTAGAGTATGCAAGATGAGTCCTAATATGGCAATATACAATAACCTGTATAATTAAAAGAATGGAAGCACTACTCTTAATAGCAGTAGCTTAAACTTTCAGAGTCTTCCTTGATGGACTAGTGTGAGAATTATGACATGAAAAATGTTAAATAAATGCGGTGAGACAAAAGTCTCAGCAGCCAACAATCTATCTCATCAGGCATACGAGTAAGTGTTTGTAAGGTGTCAAGTAGGAACAATTTTAAATAAAAAGTATTATCAGAAATGTCACAGTTACAGGTATATCAACTTATAATATCATAATTGCATTTTTTTTATATTTATTACATGGGTGTACAAATATCAATACACAACAATTTACTCTCTAACTTCCCTTATTTCCTCTGAATGAACTCATGTGCTAATACTCACCCATGTGACTGGTAGTTCAACTCAACTAGCTCACCAATCAAGTAATATAAAATAGCTAAAATTCACAGAGCATAAAACCGGATAATAGGTTCCCCTCCAATCTATTGGTAGAGTATCAAGGCCTACTAAAGACAATTGAGCCAAAGGGTAACTAGTGTATATCTGGAAGCCTACCATCTTATTACCTCCTTTTATACAAGAATTTACTCCCTTATTCCCTCTTTGAATAAACACCAAGGCATAAAAAACCAAATTGGGCAATGAACCTGTTGTGGTACTGGTTTAACGATTCAATTGAAGTCTAACGGGGGTCAAACCGGCCATATTAAAATATTACAATTTAATTGATAATAACAAAATAACACTACATATAGACATAAAAATTAAAGAAACATATGATAACAAAAGAAATTGTAAATGACAATAATAAAATAAGTGGCAATATATTAATATATTTTTTAAATTTCCATAAATAAAATGGAAATATTTAAAAAAAAAATTTAAAATATGTTATTGTCATTTATAATGCCTATAATTATGCTACGGTTATCTAACATATTAATTATTATTGTTGCATAAATCAAAGGATAAATTATGGGATTAAGTTTTAAATTTTAAATGAAAGAACTTTTTTTTGCTTTTTTTTAAACCTAAATTGGTTCACCGGTTCAACTCCCTTCCCATTTTTAATTGTTCCAAACCATACAAGGGTCTGATCCGATTTTTTGTTCATTGATAAACTTCCATCAATATCTACATCCTCCATCCTCTCTTATGCCAATACTCAAGAGACATAATCATAGTAACTGATTACACATCATTATCAATTCACAAGTTATTGTGAGAATTTTTCCAATCTTATAAATTAAACCAATTCATATAATATAATATAATATCATTATTCATTTCCCAATAAAAATAAGTCCCTTAAGACAATTTCATTAATAACATAACTTCACAATCCATATCACAAACCAATAGCAATTTATTATTCTATACATTTATGAATCACTCACAAGTATGTTAAAAGAATACACAACAAGAGGAAAGTAGTTACCTCTCACTAAAACAAAATTTGCCACAATAATTCAAGCTCCAAGCTTATCTACAAGTCACAAATCAATCTATGACAATCAATTACTATACATTAATAACTTTGAGTTATTAGAAAAATTAATTTAATTAACTTAATTCCATAAGCTTAAATATTATTAGACCTCATGAATTCTTTCAGGAAAATCTTATTTAAATATCACTTGAAATTATAAAATTGGTCTATAGCTAGGAATTGGTTTTTTAGAATCTTGTGCGTTTACCAAACTTCCTTTTTTAAAAAATTTATTAAAAAAAAAAAGGGAAAGGGCCACTGGCAGCTCGACATCTAACACTAGCGAGATGCTTTTTTGGCCAAAGTTTTTTGTAGTCAAATTGTGCTAAAGGTGTTGGAGGAAGGGTTTAAACGCCCAACCCTTTGGAGGCACAAAAGTTAAGCCATCATTGTGCACCATGCACATTTATTATATATATAAAAAACTAAATATAAGTAGACACTTGAGGTTTGTCCACATGCAATTAACAACTTCTATAAAGCAATTGAAAACACTATAAACATGGTCGACAACATTGATAATTATAAAAATAAAAAAATAAATAGTTTGATTTGTATTCTTATTTGTAGACATTTTTATTATAATAATTGAATTTTGAAATTATAAGATAGGTTACAGTATACTTTTGATCCTTTAAGTTTAATCGAGGACCTTTTTTAGTCCCTTAATGTTAAGAAGTGTCTTTTTAGTCCTTTTAAGTTAACGCCGTTAACTTTACTAATGGAAAATGCTGACTCAACATGTCTAAATTTACAATATTGACATAATATTATATTTAAAATATGTATAAATAGAAAAATAATTAAAACTCTAGTGAGTTTTTAAGCTGCCGTCAAAATTAAAGCCACCATTTAAACATGTCAGCATTTTAACTTTACTAAGTCAACATTTTCCATCAGTGAAGTTAACGGTGTTAATTTAAAAGGACTAAAAACACACTTTTTAAAGTTAAGGGACTAAAAGAGGACTTCGACTAAATTTAAAGGACTGAAAGTGCACTTTAACCTATAAAACAATTAAATCAGTTTATTATATTATTTTTTAAAAAAATTGATTTACGCCTTTACCCATTCCTTGGGTCAATACCATTACTCATTTAGTTAATATCATTATTATTATTTGGCCAAAGCTTGCCATAATTTTTTTTACCAAAGTAATACTTCCAAAATTTTGCAGGTTGCCCAAAAAGTAATAGCATGTGTTTGGTTAGACGTTTTGGTGCCCAATTAGACTTTTGGGCCCCAAAATGTCAGTCATTAGCATTTTACTTGTATACTCATGTTTAGTAATTTGTTTGGCCTACTAGACTTATGGAAGGGAAGTTACTTTTACCATAAGCAAAAATATATTACTTATATCAACGATGGATAGGTGGAAACGTCAATCAGCAACTTTTTTTTTACTTTGTTTAAATTTTATTTTTCATGTTTCTATTATAGCTTACTCTCTCATGTCCTAATTATAAGACTCAGTTGATTTTTTTGGAAAATCCTAAAAACATAATTACATTACTTAAAAGCAATGTTTAAGAACTCAGGCCAGGCATTAAGATAGAAAGGTCAGCAGGTCATGGTTGAAATGGTTGGAACGGTAGGACCGTTCAGTCGAGCCAGTGATGTAATAATTAAATTTAAAAATATTATATATATATATATATTATATGTGCGCGCGAGCTATGTAGTACAATCAATCTAATTTCATAGGAAGTCAAGAATGTCACAAAATAGTGTACCATTCATAGGAAGGTTAGAAAATAATTAGAAAGTAAAGTAGCAAACAATATTATAAAATAGTCATGAAGTCAATAAACTTGCAAAATACCAACATTAAGTTAACAAAATATCATTTATAGGATGTCAACCTAACAAAATGCACTAACAACAATAAATTCATGACTTGTCATAGTTTGGTGGGTCTTGATTGATCCAAGCATGAGTTTCTTAAAAGGCATTTGAACCGAAAATATCGTCTTGTTGAGCAAATGATCCAAAATCAAGACCTCCAATTCTACTCCTAGAGATTCCAATTCCTTTCTTAGCTAAAGGATGATCCTTGTTGACTTGTTCTTCTAAAGCATCTTTATAAAATAACATGCAACAAACAAAGTTATTAAAATTAGTATCACATAATATGAATTAAAAAAAAGTAACATGTGTGAAATTTAAAATATTCAACCTTCTTCATTGATGGTAGTTTGTGGAATTGGCAATGTGGTATCATCATAAATTATGTCTTGTTCTATCTCTTCAACACAAAGTGGAGGAGAATCAATAGCCAACTTCTTACCATTGGGGCAACTACCTCCAAAATGCCTCCATCATTCATCTATCATATTTTAAAAAAAGGAAATAATTAAAGTTAGATGCCTATAGTATAAACTTTAAAGTCGCATGGGTTAATACTAATGGAAACAAGAAATGTTTATAGTAAGAAATGAGATTTTGAAATGACATATGTAATTGGTTGATGAGATGTTCACTGAATCTGAAAATTTTATTTTTCTTCATAACGTAAATGGGAGTGCAAGTGGTATGAACAAGAAGGTAGCATTAAATGTTCAAGAATTGTGCTCTATATATTATTACATTTGGGTCTCTTATAGAAATATTTTCCTAATTATACTACTTCCAAAGTATAAAGTAAGAAGTAAGAAACTTTACCTGGTCACATTGACTTTGCAGAGTCAAGAGCCAAAGGACTATTGAATGTGCCACTTTTATCTTGGTATAATGTGCCTTCTTGCAAGAATTTGGTCTTATAAGATGTGATTTTTCTATTAATGACATATAGATATACTTGCATAACCTCTGGCTTTTGAGAGAAGTTGTCCTTATCATAAAGAAAAGCAGGATTTAATATATAAGCTGCTACATGAAGATCTTGGCGAAGCTGAGAATCCCACCTAGTCTTGATAATACTCGTGAATGGCTTGAACACATTTTGTGAGCTATTGCAAATATGTTTAATAGTATTCTTTGCCCTATACATCTCATCATAAATATAACCAAGTGAAGGCCTATCATCAAAATCAACAATTCTCAAAAGTCTTATAAGAGGTTTGATAATTTCAACAATGGCTAGACAGTCTTTCCAAAATCCACTATTATCCAATACTACCACAATTACATCTCTTGCCTTATGGTCTCTTCTCTTTCAACAATAGGCAAATAATTTTTGTCCACCCTTCTCTTTTTCTCAACAAAGCTAGCAAAAATCCATGGTTGTGAATGAATTTTGAAATCAAAGATGTATGTGTAGACAACATAGTGACATGGCTCATTTTGCCAATGTTTGACAAAATCAAGTTTAAGCAGTGAACAACACATGGAGACCAATAAATAGACGGATACTTTTTAGTCAATAATCTCCCAGCAGCTTTGTAGTTTGCTGCATTATCCATAACAAGGTGGATGACATTCTCCACACTAGCAAACAAAACCATGTCTGTGAATAAGTTGCATAAAGTTTGGGCATCTTTAATAGCGTTTGAGGCCTCAACAGATTTGATAAAGACAATTCCCTTGGGACAATAAACTAGAAAATTAATCAATTTCCTATTTCATTAATCTTGCCAACCATATGCCATCATTGTGCAACCAGTTTTTGCCCAGTAATTTATGCATTCATCAACTAATTATTAAACTTCCTTTTTCATGTAGTAATAATTTGGTTCTAAAGGCATGATAAGATGGCGCTTTATAACTAAGGCCAATAGCTGCAATAACATCTATCATAGGCTGGAAGTAAGAAGAATTCACATCATTGATTGGAATGCAACTATCATTCATCCACCTAGCAACCGCCATATCTACTCTATGCACAACTTCTTTAGCAACAAATTCACTTCTTTTTCCTAGTTGCACGCTTGGAGTTGTCCTTAGGGCAAAGACGTTAGTTGTAGTTGAAGGTGCCTTTCTTTCCAAACCTTCAGTTGATCTTGAAGAAGAATTTTCAGTTTGTGAAAGATTAACTTCTTGCAAATTAGGAGCATCCCCTTCAGATGGCGTGACACTAGCGCCATATGGATTGTCTTCCTCTTATGTATCTTGCTTCTTTCCCTTTTTTGATATATTTCCCTCAAATTTTCATTCATTTTGAAGTGAACATCTCTTGGAACCTTTTTACAACTTATGATGTCCGCTTTTATTTCGACAAAATGTTGTTTCATTCTGTGTGTTCCTCCTCCAACAAATATCTTCCCATAATACAAGCATTTCAATGGAGGTTTGCCACCTAGGTTTTTGTTTGGCAATAACATATAATGCTTCCATACTAGATCAGCTTTTGATCTAAAGATTGGGTAGCAAGAGTAGTAGTAGTAGATACTTATTTTGCTTGGGATGACATTTTCTAATTCCTATAATACAAAAGAAATCAATTATTGATTTATTGTAATTGACACATGACCTAATGACAAATCAGTTCAGAAATAGCCATGGAATACTGAAATATATTGAAAAACAATCATGGCCATTACCAAGCAAGAACTAGTGATTAAAAAAATTAGTGATCAAGATTAATCAATATACATGCTTAAGTAAAAAGCAATATCTATTAATCAACATCCACAACTAAGATAAAACTAATGATTAAAAAAATTATCCTTTGGGCAATGTAAAAGAACAACTTAACAACATTTTATTCATCTCAAGTTTCAGAATTAGCACAAATTAATTCTCGCACACAAAGCAATCTTAAGGTTCAACACTTCATTTGAGCAAGAAAACTGTTAAGCACTTCAGCTCAGCACAGATTAATTCCTACACCTAAGAATAGACACAAGAACATAGAAACTTTGCAGTAATAGAAATTAATTAAACAACTAATAAATTAAATTAAAGCACCAACGAATCAAAGGCTTTTCACATAGCACATACAACCATCCACAATCCACATGGAGACAAAGTGACAAACCACAAACGAGACACAAGAACATAAAAACAGAGCATGGGGACGGATAAGGTTGTTTTCATTTAAAAACGATATGATCCAACAAGAGCAAATGGTTAGAAACAAGAGCATCAATTTTGAATAATAAATTGATCCATAAGAGTAAATGATTGTAAGATAAGAAAAGAAAAGTTGTATTTTATGTGTTTAACTTTGTACAATAGGTTTCCATATATAGATTAGAAAAGGAGACAACGTAATCAATTACAATAAATGAGAATAATGAAAATTAATACAAGAATAGAAAAATTCCTAATTATATACAATGAAATCAATCATTATTATGATTGATTTGATTCTCAATCACTAACACATAATTATATTCAATCAAATCAATCATAATTATGATTGATTTGATTTTCAATCACTAACACTCCCCCTCAAGTGGGAGCGAATATATCAATCATGCCCAACTTGTCACACAGATAGTTAATTCGTATAGTGGTAAGGGGTTTTGTAAGAAGATCACCCAACTAATCATCCGACCGAACATGTCCTGTACAAATAGTCTTGTCTTTTATATTTTTTTAGACAAAATGGCAGTCAACTTCAATATGTTTTGTTCGTTTGTGAAATACGGAGTTGGATGCTATATGCAGTGCTGCCTTATTGTCACACCATAGCTTTATGGGCAATGATGTCTTAATACCCACTTCCTTCATTAGCAAGTAGATTAATATGATCTCTTGTATAGACTGGGCCATAGCTCTGTATTAAGCTTCTGCACTAGATTTTGAGACTACTGCCTGCTTCTTACCCTTCCATAAT
>JBAGKO010162535.1:0-20666 GCA_037177275.1 Acacia concinna | reverse complement strand
ACTTCATTTGTCTTTGTTTCACTTGTTTCATCTCACTTGTCATATCACATCATAACCACCACTATAGCCGTCAGCTCCTCTTCCACCTCACTATCATCTCCGCCACCACATCCTCCTTCTCCACTGCCGCCACCACTGTCGCCACCACCACTTCATCCTCCTCTTTTATCCCCATATTCGCTACCACCGTCGTCGTCGCCACCCCTACCGTTGTCGCCCCGACCTCCTCTTCCACTGTCGCACCGTCTCCTCCTCCTCCACCACAGCCGTTGCCGCCGCAACCCCCACTGTTATCGACCCTATCTCCTCCTCCTCTACCGTCACCGCCACCTCTTTCTCCACCACCGTCATCCACCCCACCTCTTCCTCCTCCATTGTCGCAACCACTTCCTCCTCCTCCACCATGTAGCCGCCGCCGCCGCCTCCCCCACAATTATCAACCCCACCTCCTCCTCCTCTACCATCGTCGCCACCTCCTCCTCCATCATCGTCGCCGCCACCCCCACCGTCATTGACCCACCTCCTCCTCCTTCACTGCCATCGCTGTCACCCCTACAGTTGTCAGCCCCACCTCCTACACCACCACCTGCTCCTCCTCCATCGTCGCCGCCACCTGCTCCTCCTCCATTACTATCGCCGCCACCTCCACTGTGCCCCACCTCCTCCTCCTTCACCGTCGTCACTACTTGCTCCTCCTCTAACACTGTTGCTGCCATCGCCACCTCCACCGTTATCGCCACCGCCTCCGCCTCCACCACCGTCCCCATCACCGACACCTGCTCCTCCTCCACCTTCATCGCCACCACCTCCTTCTCATCCACCACCGTTACTGCCATCTCCTCATCCACCATTATCACTATCGCTACCCTTGTACAATAACTCTTAACTATTTTTCTACAAAGATTATATTAAAGGTAAAATAGACTTTGTGTGATATATTAATTTTAAATAATTATTACAAAAACAACTCATTACACCTTATTTAAAAATCTAACTGAAAACTTGTCATGTATTTAGTATTGCATCATGTTACTATTCCATCGCATTACATTGCATTGTAAGGTATAATGTGTTTGAACTAAACGGGTCCTATATGCATAATAAAGATTAAATAGGATTAATAAAGAAGAAAACTTATATCTATTATTTGAATATCTTGTTCCCAATTAAAAATTGGCATATTAATTTTTTAACACATAACCATACCATCCCATCCTTTCTCTCTTACCTAACGGTCTATTTTATGCACATCTTTTTTTGAATCCTTATTTTATGCATATCAAAGCATAAAAAAAAAACCCCATTTGCGGCAAACAGCCGCCATATGGGTTCATCTTCAATAGTTTTGCATCTACATGTCCTTGGGAATTCACTCGATGGGCATGGCTGGTGAGTACAATCATTGTATCCATTTTTCCTTAATTTTTTCTAAATCAATGGCATCCAGTGGTTTACTTGCTTTTCTCATTTTCAATTATTCATGACTTTGTCTTGCTTCATTTTTTTTTTGCTTTGTTTTGTCCGATGGGTAGAAAATAAATGTAAGGATGCTAACGTGTTAAAAAAATTCATATGGCAATTTTTTTTATTGGGAATTGAATATTCAATATAGATAGAAGTTTTCAGGAAAAAGACAAAAAATAAAATTGAAATAAGGAAAAAATAAATAAGTTTTAAAGTTATGAATTAATATACTAAATGTGTGAAAATAGATATATTAACGTCTTTAGTATCTTAACTAACAGCTATAAAATTCATATGTCTTTATCTACTTAAATTGTATTTATGTGTATTTCTTCCATAATTTTTATCTATTCATGCAAAAGAGGAAGATTGTTATTCCAGCCCAATATATTTTAAACCCTAAAATTTAATAAGAAGCTTTCTATTTTTCGTTCTCTCCTACTCCTTCTCTCATCTTGCGGCATAGCAGCCTCACCATCTCATTATTTAAAAAATGCATCAGCCTCCTTCAGGATTGCCGACCCTCATTACACATAAGCCATAGCTTGTTCTCTCCCTCACACCCTCTTACTCTTCCTCTCTATCCCATTCCTTTCTCTCCCCCAGTCGATGCTTTTGTTCTTGTCTTGTGATGTGTGTGTATTTACTATGCTTAGTCTCCACCTTTTTTTTCTTTTCTTCATTGTTCAACATCAAATAGACAGTTGCCAATGTTCAACGCTCTCCTCATTTATTAGCTTGTGTACTGTTGAATGCTATAAATTCTTTTTTTCTTGATGAAGATATGTTTTGCTTCATAATTTAGACATGGGCATTTGTTTTAGGCCTTTCAATTTTTTTCTTCACATTTGTTTGCTTCCCTATCCAACAAAAAACCAAAGCATTTGATTAGTTATGAGTTAAAGCAAAGAGTTGCTGCATTAGTTCGGTTTTAATTGAAATCGAACTAAAATAATTCAGTTAATTCGGTTTGGTTATTTAATGCATTTTGGTTTTGGTTTGGTTTCTATAAATCATATAGTTTGGTAATATGGTTATTTCAGTTTTAACCGAATAACCAATTGCTTACCCCTACTGTTAAGGTTGATCATGGATCGGATTGGATCGGGTTTGGCCTCAACCTAGGATCTCGGACTGCCCAAGGCAGCTGGAGGTCTGGTTGGTCCAACACCAGCCCGAGCTCAGGTTGGACTAGACTAGTTTGGTGGATTGCCTGGATCAGTTCAGGCGGTCCAGGCAATCCAGGACATGAAATTTTTTTATTTTTTTATTGTTTTTTTTAATTTTTTTAAAAGGCAAGATTTAAACCTATTAAGATTATAATAATGCCTATTATCATATAAAATCCATAGCAAACATTAAAATTTAATCATAAATCCATAATAATCCCCAAAAACATTCAAGTTATTTTGATACAATCAATAATAAGAAACAATTAAATAAATAAACAAGTAACAACAAGTCTATTACATTACACACAACTACACAAGTGAATAACAAATTATGGAGATTTAATTTATATTTAATAGACTTATTAGAAATCTTGCAATACTTGTTGATATTATTGAGATTTAATGATTGGAGATCCATAATGTAAAATATTTGCACTTTCTAGAATGTAAAATTTACAAATTGCCTTCAAAATAATTACATAATGAGGAAGTAAAAACAAATAAACTTGATTTGATATTCACAAAAAAAAAAGATTTATTTTATTTTTTATTATATAATCACACTACCCTTAAAAATAGAATGACACTTTCATTAAAAGAGAATATAACTATTATGCTGCACATAATAAGAAGTTAAATGACGTGTAAAATGTTATTGAAGATACAAAAGGGTGACATATAGATACAGAAGCACACAATTCATAAAAAAAGGGAAAAGAAATATATATATTGCATAATATACAAAAGATGCAATAAGTGTGACATGATAGCTACTAGTAAGATTGAAGTTTGAAGAATAATATGGTATATTTGGCAAAAAGAAGAAGAAGAATAATATGGTATAATATAATGATAGATAGTTATATAGCTTAATTTTATGTTTAGGGCTTTATGTTAGAGATTTTTTTTTAAAATTTAAATTTCGAGCCTGACTGGACTAAATAAGCGGTCTGACCCTTTAGCCTGAAGTCCAATTCGATCTGATATTACTTCAGACCAAATTTTTCCTACATAGACCGGATTTGAGTTTTTTAATCCAACATCAGCATTCCGAAAGGGGCTAATCCCATGCTTGTCCCTGGGTTTCAATTTAGTGCTTATCACAGTGATGAGCAACTGTTTCTTATCACTGTGATAAGATATATACCGTCCAGATTTTAATTTGAACTGTCCAGATTTAAAATTTTTAATTTGTGATTTTTTAAATGATAAATTCATTTTTATGAAAAGTAATAGTTATGAGATTATCTTTATTTTTAATTCTGCATATAATAAAATAAAAATAATAAAATTATTAAATTAAATTAAATCTAAACCATCTAAATTCAATCTAACAAGAAAAATAAATGATGAGCACTATTTTACTCATCTTAATGATATGCTCCCCTTCTCCCGGATCCCGAACTAGATATATAGTGGCGGGGCTAGGAAAAGAACTCGCGGCCGCATTAACTTCTTTTGCAGACCACCTAGCCAACAAAATGAGTCTACTCCAGTTGGTTTTAGCATTCACCGTGTCTTTCTTTCTTGCTTCGTCGCTGGCTTTCGAATCCGATGAGCTTTTCATAGACGACGAAGAATTTGGCCTCGAGGGAGGACTCGCCCAGACTCAATCGCCGCTTCCCACCGCCACTACCTCATCTCGGAAGAGATTTTCTGAATCCGGATCAGACTCCAAGATCCAGTTCAACCTCGAACACGCTTTTGGAGACTCCCAGTTCTCTGGCGCCGGCAATTTTTCTTCTCGCCTTAAGATATGGAATCACGGCGGCCAGGTTGGTCGGTAATGGTCGTTGTTGAATTTAGGTGCTTTAACTGAGGCTCTGTGCTGTTTTCTTAAAATTTAATTTGAGAAATCGTAAGACAAAATTTTATTAAATTTCACCTACGACATCTGCAACATTACTGGTGATGCTTGAGGTGATGGCTTGAAAAGAGGGAAGAAACTTAGAGTCTTAGACCTCCGCCGGAATGTAGTCTGGAGCGTATAAAGGAGTATATGATTTTCCCCCTTTGTTATTGTGAACTAAGAGGAGAGTGTGAAATCTCAAACCCCAATATGTTGTTCTAAACGTAGCAGATATGGATTATACAAGCCAGTTGTAAGCACGGATTGCAAACTAACCCGAAAAGGAAGTAACAGAAATAATGGAGAGGAAATCAAATAAGTTGATAACAGAAGGTAAGATCCTATGAACGCAGAGATAAAAATGCATAAAATAAAATACAATGAAGACAGCATAGTAACTTATAGATGATCGATTATTTGCAGCATGTTGCAAAGTTGTTCAAGTCTTTTTTTCTTGATTAGTGAAAAGTCCAGCAACTTGAGATTGGGAGGCCACATTGGACAAATGAGCTATACCTCCTTCAATTTTTTCCTTTATGAATTTTCTATCAATATCATGATTAACAGGATTATTCACATTCTTATTTCTTGCCTTGTTACCCCATTTCTTCATTGGTGCCAAACCACCGATGATAAGGTTTTGCACTCAGCTTCTTCTAGTCAATATTGGTTGCTTGTTACTCCTTCAAGTGACCAATTTCTCACAAACGTTGGCTCAATGACAAATGGTGGATCTCCTATCAGTTGATCCTGCCCAATTAACATCTGCAAAGAATTCAATATTCTAAGAATTCCCTTTCTCAAAGGATAGGCCTTTCCTGGTGTTATTTTCGAATATTGGCTTCTATACGCATTTTTTGGGCTTACCTCATGAACTAAACTCACCACCCTCATGAATTACAAGTTGCTTTTTTTTCAACATTCATGGAAAACAGCACACATAACAAGACTGAATTCCTCTAGCATGTGTGCCCTATATTCATGTTCATATAAATTTGACAGAGTTTTGCATTGGCTATCAAGCGTCTAACACAAGCCTCCTCCTTTGTTCGGGATAGGGATCGGCTGCGCAACATAGGCTGAGTTATTTGTGACAAAAAGGCACCTAATAAGCTTAATAGAAAGTTTTATTGAACTGTTGTTAGATCAACAGTGCTAATGGTAGTGAATGTTGGTCTCCTCAGGGACAACAACATAAAGTTGGGGTAGCAAATATGAGAATATTAAAATGGATATGTAGTCATACAAGAAAAGATAAGTTACAGAATGATCATAGCGACAAAGGAAAGCAATGTTATCATTGGGAAGCAGATAGTGATGATGATCTTGATTCATCCCTTAGGCACTAACTTCCTTTGGACAAGCTAGAATTCCCTTAGTTCATCATTTGGGACTCGAGAAGATGGATTCTCAAAGCTGAAAACTACGAAATAATTGAAATTTGATGTAGCTTCCATGTATCTCTAAGGCAATGCGCTAGACTAATTCTCTTTGGTTAACTGCACCCTCTTATATTGGGAGGAGTTGGTGAAGGTGTTCAAGAGAATTATGGACTACTTGAATATCAAAATCCAAATGAATATCACTGTAGCATTCGACAAATAGGGACAATTTCATAGTATTGTTCAAAATTCTCAAAATGGTGCTCCGAAATAAAAATTTGGCCATAACACTCTCTATTAGGTGTTTTTCTCAATGGTTTGTGAGAAGACTTGACAATAGACATTTGTACTCATAAGCCGAAGATGGTGTGTGAGGCTACTAGTCTATCTTTTGAATATAAAGTTAAGTCTAATATGTTGTTTGGGCCTAAGACCAATCCTACTTCCTCTTTGACCCGATCCCATTACTCGACCTGAGACGTAAGAAGCAACGCTTTCTCCTCAACAAACATGAGCAAAGGTATGATTGTGTCTTCATCAGGCACCAAGCCCTTCCTTCCCTCATCTTTTACTAAATACCAACAGCCTTGAGAGAATGGGCTCTAAATGTGGAAAAAGCTTCCGTTTAGGCCACTACTACTTTGGGTCTCTCTCGTTGATGGAGATAAATGAAGAGGGAGCAGTGGTCAGGCCATTGATTGAAGAAGTTAAGGAGGAAGATGCCAAGATTTCCCTTCATGCAATCCTAGGCATGTCTTCAGCTTCTACCATGAGACTCAAGGGAACAATGCAGAATTGAAAAGTACTGATTTTGCTGGATAGTGAATCCACCCATAATTTTATATCAGACCAGCTTGTATCTGAGTTGCAACTGCCTGTTCAAACTGTTCCTGTATTGGGTGTTAAAATTGGCAATTGGCGTAAGGTTAAGTTCCACCAAGTATGTCTTGTGCTTGAAGTCGAAGTATCTGCCTTGTTCATCAAACAAGAACTCTTCCCTCTTTTTAGGGGGTGCTGATTTGGTGCTGGGAATTAAATGGATTAATATGATGGAATCTAATTGCAACAAAATGTTCCTGATATCCTGGGTTGACGAAAAAAATATAAGCTATAGGGGGTGACTTACAACGTTGACCCATCAGTTTGTCTACAAAGTTTAGTGCTATCTTCACAAGTAGGTGAAGGTGATGTTGCCGCACTGGACGTGATTATTATCACGCCATTTCCATTCTTCTAGACACCTCACCTCCAAATATGAGGCCATAAGCGTAGTTGGAATGAGGCTTCCTTTGCCCCAATTCTAGCCCCTTCGATAGTCTTATATTGTTAGTGAGTTAAAAGGATGGCACATGGAGACTTTGTATTGACTATTGGCATCTCAACAAAATTATGATCCTAGACAAGCTCCTGATCCTAAATATTGATGAATTGTTAGATGAATTATATGGGGCCAAATATTTCTCAAAAATTGATTTACGTTCTTTGTATCATCAAAGTCGTGTGCTCTCTTTTGATATTCATAAGACTGCATTTGGAACATATTTTGGGCATTATGAGTTTCTTTTATGGTTTATAGCTCTACTAATCTAAGTCATTTAGAGCTCCTTTAAGTTGTCTTTCAAATTTTACAGCAGCATTGCTTTTATGCCAATGCCAAGAAGTGCTCCTTGGGGCAAACCTCATCGAATACCTAGGACATATTGTATCTAGCTGTGGTGTTGAAGTTGTTCCTAAGAAGATTGTGGCTGTTTCTATTGGCCGACACCATCTTTTATGAAGGAATTATGATGTTTCTTAGAGTTTCCTAGATATTACAAAGGATTTGTGAATAATTGTGGAATTATTGTTAGGCTGATGGATTTAACAAAGAAAATTGCTTTCCATTGGTCTGAGTTAAGCTCAAATGGCTTTTGAAAGGATGAAAACAGGCTTAACCACTACTCTGGTCTTACAATTGCCAGATTTTCATCTGCCTTTTACACTAGAATGTGATGCATTCTTGGATGGGATTGGAGTGGTACTCATGCAGAATGAGCATCCTATAGCCTATGTCAGCAAATAGCCTTTTATGTGCAAACTAATTATCACAGTTTAAAGCACCTATTAAAACTTCTCACTTTCAACTTTACCATCATGTATAAGTCAGGAAAGGATAATATAGCAGCAAATACTATTTCTAGAAGGCCATAGCTTGATGGTTTCCTTCAAATTGTTATCCCTTTGGTGGATAACCTCCAACAATTGCTGTAAGCTTTATTTGAAGATCCTGAAACCAAGGTTAAGATTGAAGAACTGCAAGCAAACCTAGATATTCTCTTTCTAATTTCAGTTTGGTGAGTGGTAGGTATTAGGTAATATTACAAGACTAGATTGGTCATTCCCAATCATACATTTCTTTGAGCTATGAGCTAAGTACTAGAAGAAGCTCATGCTACTCCAATTGGAGGTCATACTGGGTACCTTAACACCTTGAAAAGACTAAGTTCTTGTATATATTAGAAGGGGATGAAGCATGACATGAAGAAGTACATACAACAGTGCTGGACATGTCAACAAAACAATACCAAACCTTAGCTCGTGTAGTTGTTTTGCAGCCCTTTCACATTCTTGAAAGAATATGGGAGGACATATCCCTCGACATCATGGGCCTCCCAAAATCTAGAGGATTTTATTTGATTCTGGTAGTAGTCAACTGTCTCATTAAGTACAGTCACTTCATTGCATTATCACATCCTTACTTCGCGAAAGCTATGGTTGGATTATTTTGTCAAGAGGTGGTTAGATTACATGGTATGCCTAGATCTATGTCTTCAATAGTAACTCAGTCTTTTTAAGTTCTTTTTGGCAAGAGCTGTTTCACTTAAGCCACACACGCTTAAATATGAGGACCACCTATCGTCCTCAATTAAATGGGCAAATGGTCATGTTAAGTTCCCTTGCTGGGCAGAATTTTCGTTTAATACAAGTTTTTATGTGTCAAAAAACAATGCTCCCTTTAAATTGGTGTATGGACGTGATCCCCCTCCACTCCTTCCACATGTTAAAAGGAGACTTTAGTGGCTGAATTGGATGAACAGCTAGGGACTTGAGACTTAAGAGTCTTTCGTGATGACTTTCTCAAAGCTAAAAACTGAAACAACTTGTTGATAAGCCCCATAGGGATATGGTGTTTGCACTTGGAGATGCGGGTTTGGTTGAGATTACAACCTTATTGCTAGAATTCCTTAGCCAAGAAAAGGTTGAAGAAACTTTTCCCAAGGTCTTTTGGACCCTTCAAGGTTGTTAAGTGATTAGGACGTGTGGCATATGAATTGGAGCTCCCTTCAAATGCAAGAATTCACCTTGTCTTCCACGTGTCACTCTTGCAACCTACACATGGCCAGTTACCCACCGACTCACCTCATTCGCTCCTTTTATCATCAGACTTGGAGTTGCTTCTCACTCCTGTGAGAGTGCTTAATCATTGCTGGACAGTAGATGCAAAACTGAATTATTAATGCAAAGGAGCATTGTCCACTAAAAGATGCAGCCCGGGAAGAATATGATCTTATAGCCGAATAATTCCCCAACTTCATCTTGAGGGCAAGTTGGTATTTTGAGGGGGAGTAATGATAACGTCCCAGTCCCAAAAAGTCCTTTGTTGACTTTTTCTCGAAGAGAAAAGTGCCAGAGAGGATTAAGGAAGCAACAGATCAATCAGGAGCTATTTTAGAGTTGTTGAGAAATAAGTGGAAGCATCTACCATTATTATGTTTAGGAATTAGTTAAGATATTTTGTTGATTTCATGGATTGTTATTTATTTTATTTGCATTATTCTCTTTGTAAATTGCTTCTTTAAATAGGCTTTTTGCCTCGTCAATAAAGCATGACATTTTGAGTGATATTTTTATTCTTGGAGATTCACTTGGTATAGTATTGAGAGTCGGTGAGATTCTTACTTTCTTTCCCTAATAGATATTTTATCATTCTTTTTCTAGTGTACTTGATTTCTCTAACAGGTACCTGCCTTTGGGATTATTTAAATTTGAAACCTTGAAATCCCCAATCCTAACAGAGTATCACATGATTTACAGAATCAGTAATCTAGGATTATATCATAAAAGATAGACAATGAACAAATGGTGAATCCCTTTAGGTTAGAGTCATGGTAATGTGATCCCTAAAGGGGTGAACTTCAACGTAGGGTTACTTTGGGATTTGCCAATGTGTGCAGACCGTCGGACCTATAAGAACATTTGGTTTATAGAGCCTGCAACCATTCTCCAGTCTAGTTTTGCTCAAAACTTTCACATGAAGGCCCCTTGGACGTATGGGGTTTCCATTTTTGCTTTTGGTCTGAAATTCAATTTTGATCTTTTAGACACTCACAAAGCTGCGGTTTTCAAGAAATTCTTTCAATGAAATTGAGCAGAAGAATTTTGAAGTAAGTATTTATTTTCCTTCTATAAATTTATCTATTTATTTACTCGTATGTCATATCAGCTCAATATAAAGTTTTTAAACTTACGACAGAAGCTGTTGCAAGAAGATGATTTCTATAGGATAAGATTGCCATCCAATGTTTTGAGCCCTCCTGGTCGGGACTATATTATATCCTCAGTGAAGGCTGTAAGTATGAATCAGTTTATTGTCAATTTGAAATATCTAGATTGCTGTTTAGTTGGGTTTGGTGTTCTACACTGCTAATTTTTGATTTCATGTTTTTATAACTGATTTATTCTTTGAATTTAGATTTAATTATTCTATCTGTTTGATTGGTATTGTATTTCATCGCAATATAATGATTATAGGTACCAACATTGCTTGAAGCTTCTACAATCATTATCATATGATATTAACATATAGTTTTGATCCTCTTTCTATTCTCTCTTATTCTTTTCTTGTTCACATGCTTTTTCTAGTTCCATTGCCACCACATTTTTCACTCTACTAGTTTTTACCGTATTTACTTGGTGGCGCTAGGATTATTGCTAGCATTTTACTTGATTGAATTAATCATTCTTTCTTTCTGAATCCAGCGATGCTTTTCAGGGGAAGGTTTGGAAGAGAATTTTGTAATACACATGGTAATTTTCATTGTTATAATAAAGTACATTATTTTAGTGCAATAATATTCTAAATCATGAAAAAAATAATTTACGTACTTGTTATTCAGATATTGGTGCATGATGAAATTGACATTGTTGGCAATATTCTCTTTTAACTTTATCCGTTTTTATTTAATTAGTTATTGTTTTTTTCTGATTATGTTAGGACCACTTTTGGGAACATAGGACAATACATGAAAAGGAGAAGGATACTTTTTGTTGTTCTGAACTTTGATTACTAATTTGGAGAAAGAAATAGAGAAATAGGGTTGCTATATGTGGCTGTAGTCAAAGTATATATGTTTGATAGTGTGAGAGTCACTTTTTGAGGTCTATATACTGTCCCTAGTTTGTTGTGTGCGTGTGTTGTTTTTTTGTATATTTTGTTTAATGTTATCTGTGTCTTGCCATCTGAAGTGTAATTAATCCTCCTGTGTAGTTTCGCTTATGTAATTGTGTTTTTCTTTGTTATAGTCTGTTATATAATTGTAAACTTAGTGTTGAAATCCCTAATCCCTAGTGAATTAATTAGGAGATTAGCCAAACAAGGCCTTAGCATAATTAGCTTGTGGCTTAAAACAGACCCCTACCTCATTGCCTATAAATAAATGGCAACACCTCATGTAAGTTGTTGCTTATCATTAATGAAAGAATGCATTTATTTCAGCAGCCAATCTTCTTAGTCTCTTTATTCTTCTTCTCTCTCTCAGCTTCCCTCTCTTCTCTATCTCTTCTCCTCTAATGTGTCTCTCTTCTCTGCTCTATCTGTTTCTGTTTTTGTTCCTCTGTTTTCTTTGTTTCTATTCTTGAGCCCCTCTAATCCTCTTCAATTCTTTCCCCTTTCTATCCTAAACCCTAAAAATATAGATTGAAATTACATCCAATCTATCAGTCTTGTCTATCTCAAGTATATCCCGACTTTCTTGTGTTTATTTCTATTTTTAGTCTTAATACCACTCTGGTCTTATTTACAAGTTGGTTATGTAATTGTAAAATGAATCCCTAATTCCCAATTGGTAGGTTAGGTAAACTTAATTAGGGAGAGAGCAACATTAGCTATGGGATTGGCATTAGGGAGAGAACAACATTACCTTATGCCAATCCCATAGCTAATGTTGCTCTCTCCCTAATTAAGTTTACCTAACTACCAATTGGGAATTAGGGATAAAATTAGGGATTAGGAATTCATTTTACAATTACATAACAAAGTTCAATTTGGGAAATAATTTTAGTCCTTATTATGAGTCCACTTTCAGAGTCAGAAATGAGAGTAGTGCAATTTTGCCCCTATTAAAGGTAGAGTGTGAAGAAAGAGGTGAAAATTACTCATTCATAAATGAGGGCAAAATTGGAAAAAATTATCAATTTAGCCCATGTTTATTGAGTTAACTAACTTTCCTTAGTATGTGAGAATTAGGTAATTCAGACTTATAAATAGGATTAGTGTGGTATCTTCTTGTTCAGAGGAGGCTTATAACAGATTATATTTTTAGACCTGATATCTTGGGGCTTTATTTTCTCATTGTTGCTTTGTTCTCCTGATTATTCTTCCTTGTTTTCAGTATTGAGTTGCCAGTCTGTCACTGCTACTCCTTCAGTGTTCGTTTCTCAATCATCTACATTCTTATTAATTATGGAAGGCGTTCATATATGCACAAATTTATAATGAAGTGGCTTCTTAATTATTACCAAACTTCTTATAATTAAAACTGAAAAAGGAACAAAAAACCAGTCAAGTCCTAACTCTTTGCACACTAATTTATGCTGCAGCAGCACTTCAAACATTTGGCTCAAATGCTCCAACTGAGATTTTTCATCCTTGCTATAAACCAAGATGTCATAAAAAAATACCATAATGAATTTCCTAAAAAGTTACAAAAAACATCATTTATAAAGAACTGAACAGTAAAGGGTGCATTGGTGAGGCCAAAAGGCATCAATAAGAATTTGTAGTGCCTATTGAGTGCGAAAATCTGTCTTATAGTCATCTATGACTTTAATTCGAATCTAGCTTAGTGATGTTTCATCTTTCTATTCTTGAAGCAGTGCCCATAAGATCTTGGAGATTATTGGGCTTCAACACACACTCATATGCCTTTGCTTCTTCCTAAGCCCATTTAAGAACATGTCCATTAATGACTTCTTAGGTACATCTTTAAGGTATCAATGTCTTTAAATTTTCTCTGAACTCTGCTATAGTTCCACCACCCTGTTTTAACCTATCTAATCACTCATGATTATCCCTGAGACGAGCGAAAGTGCTTAATCATTGTCATCTTGAGTTCAGCTGAACTATATATCACTATTGCCTTGAGTTGTCGCCCTTTACATCACTATTCTCTCCTCCTTGGCCTCTATGATCGCCCTCTACAGATCACTCGTTGAACATCCCAAATCCAGTATCCCATTCAAAGTTCTCTCTACAT
Source organism: Acacia concinna (assembly GCA_037177275.1). Lineage (NCBI taxonomy): Eukaryota > Viridiplantae > Streptophyta > Magnoliopsida > Fabales > Fabaceae > Acacia > Acacia concinna. The sequence goes on along the minus strand of JBAGKO010162535.1, from coordinate 7,285 downwards.
TTTTCAACCTAGGCTACATTCTTGTACTTCACCATTCATAGTTCCCGCTCTGATACTAAGCTAATAGAACTAGTTGTATTATTGTGATAGGAACCAACCACTATTTGTGTTTTATGTTTTATTATGTGTCTTGTGTTAAATGTTACAAGTGTCTAATGATAGTTATTGTCAGTTTTATATGGCTAAGATAAGGTAGTTATTTTCAGTTTTATGTGTATTGGTCTATAAATACCATATATGTACTCTATGAAAGATATGGATGAATGAATGAATTTGTTATTGAGAGATTCTCTCCTTATTTTCCTAGAATTAGATTCTAGTTCTAGCCTCTCTCTTCTTTCCCCTTTGGAATTGCAAATTTTGGTTCTAGAATTTCTCCTCCCTCTACTCTTGCTCCTGTTCCCCTTTTCCCTATTTTTACTTCTATATGATAGGTTCCAACATATTGTTCCTTTCTTCACTTAAATAGTTAGCTAGCCAACTACAGTCTGGCTATAATGAAGAAAATAAGGGAAAACAAAGGAAAATGCAGTAGAAATGAACTAGCTTCCGAATGTTTGAGAGGTTAGAAACTCTCCCAAGCCACCAATGTCTGAATGCTTACTTCCTCAAGGGCACACAGCCCTAGATATTGAGCTTGTCCCCAATTATTATTATTTTTTTTTAGTGACCCTATCTTAGCTGAATCTCGATCTCCTTTTATATACATGGATTAAAAGCTCAATGGGCTCATCATGATGTCACAAGTGTAGTGGAGGCCTTTATTTATAAAGCCTAAAGCACATAACATTTTTACAAAAATACCCCAAGACAAAGAGGAGAGTGTAAGTTGGTGACCCAAAGGTCATGGGGTTCAAATCCTTAAAACAACCTATCTGCTGGCGAGATAAGGTTGCATACTTAGTGAGATCCGTGTATAGTTATATTGTTTGAGGTTAATTTATTTACTATAACAACAAACTCTTAGCACTGTCAATTATTTTATAATCATCCAAATCCTTAAAATGACTGTCATATAGTTTACTGCTGAGCAAGACAACGACATTCAACATTCTCATTTCCACCATTTCTCTTTTACTATCAATTGCTTATTCTTTCAAGTGAAGATTGAAATGGGTAGATATTGATGATTATTGTGCCAGATATGTATTGCAGCTCTATTTTTGTCTTATCTGTACTATATATAGCATGTGAAAAATAAAGTAAGTAATCTTACAGTTCTATTTTTGCATTTTCCCATTTTTCAAATTCTTCTAAAATCGCACTCTTACTTTTTCCATTATAGGAAGGCCTTAGCATTGTGGCTGTCAATTATGGTGCCCCTGGGGCATGCCCTTATCCCCGACAATTGAAGCTGGTGAGTTAGATATGCTTTTTACCCAGTTGACTTTTGTAAAGAACATACTTTAAGATTGATGTTCTAGATATCACTATCCATGATCACCCAAAAACTATGTTTGGACAAGAAGTCTAAGATATCACCTTCGCCTGTGATTTGTTACACATACATGACATAAATACAGAAAGTATGTACTAATATATAGTTGGTTAATTATTTGTTTTAGCCCTAGATCTAATTATTGTTTATGGAGAATTTGCGTTAGGTCCCTTAAATCAGGGAAGTTTACAAAATTAAAAATTAAAGTGCAATTACTAAAATGGCCTTTCCCCACAACAATCCGGATACCTGTATCACGGCTGCAGGTAGCAATTGGAGCTCCACCACAATCAATGGCAGTTGGAGCTCCATAACTAAGTATTGACGATAGAGTTATAGCATACCAATGACAACTACCATTTAAAAATATGCTACGTTTCCATCTATTTGAAGACTATGAAAGTTGTTTTTGTGTGTGAAATTTTTCCTTTTAAAACTCAAGGTGTTTGTTGTTCTGATGGTTGTAAACTTGTAATGTCTTTTGACAAACCTCATATTGGAGGTTTTGGATCCCAAGTTTGTTGGAAGAGACCAGTGTTAGTTGAGCCATCGGCTATGGGGCTCTAGTTGTCGTCAATGGTGACTTTGATGGTGGTGGCTCTAGTATCAATGTCTGGGGTAGGGGGAGGATTGTTTTAGGGGGAGGGGTTGAGGAAGGGACATTTAGTAAAGACACTTTAATTTAATTTTTAATTTCATTAAAATCTTGTGGGACTTTGTTAGAACTTGGAAAATAGGAGTAGAAATAGGGGGGAGGGAAAGAGGGAGAAGAGGAAATCTAGAACTGGAATATGTAATTCTAGATGAATAGGAAGTTAGAAAAGAAAATAAAAGGGAATGGAGAAGAAGAGAAGGAAGAGTAAAGGGATTAGAGAAGGAAGGAGAGACTAGAACCAGAATCTAAGCTCTAGGGAAGTAGAAGAGAGAATTATCTCAACAATAACTTCATTTATTCATTCATGATTTTGGTGGAATACTTATATGATATTTATAGGCCAACACATAAATTGAAAAGAATTACCTTGTCCTATCCATATAAAACTTACAATAATCAACACTAGACACCTGTAACATTTAGCACAAGACACATAATAAAGCAAAAAAACACCTAACTTCTTAATAAAAGATCAGTAAATGCCACTGGTTTCCTATCAATGCCCTTCCGTAGGAGAAAAACCTTGTCCTCAAGGCAAAAAGAGGGAAATAATGAGGTGGTTTTGCATTTATGACCAAGAATAGATTTATCACCACACCTGAAACCTAACTCTTTATCTCTGTGTAACTACTGCTTTTCAGTTTTAGAAATTTGTGTAGTAGTAACTGCCCAAGTTTGACTAATAATTGATGGTAACAACTAACTTTGAAAACTGCTTTTTTTTTTTTGGGGAATTGTAATTGCTTTCAGCACCACACGACCTCATTTTTTCCTGGGAAAAATGTTTAAAATACGGCCGTTGTAATTTGGCTTCACTGAGATGACTGAAGGAAGATGAATGCTCGTTTTGTTTCTTCAATTTGAATAGGTCTGCATCCAGACAATACAACTTGGATAAAATTGCACCTAGTTACTATGATAAGAGGCCTTTTGGTGATGGGTTATTAGTTTCATTAGGTGGGTGGAGTTCTTGGTTGGATTTAGGATGAGCATTAGGCTATATAAGATCATTGCTATGAGAGGACTGATGTGTGGTCACCATTGATAACCCACACTGCCCAAGATGAAAGGCTTTGGTACCAAAATTTTACAACTTGGAAAATAAAAGGAGGAATAGGGGAAAGGGAAAGAGAGAGGAGATGAAGAATAGAGAAGAGAAAATCTAGAATCATATTCTGTAATGGCTTGTTTGGTTCGCTAGAAGTGAGTGTGGAGAAGTGGAATCTAAAAGTTGGTTTGTTTGGTAAATTGGATCCCACTTGCATTAAAAATGATGGAAGTGGGTTCTTGGGGTAGACCATGGAACTCATCTTACTTCCATAAAAGTGAAAATGAGTTATGAAAATTTTGGACAACTCTGAAAACGTTTTCTTCAATCAAGACCAGCCGCATCCCATTTCGTGCTCAAAGTGAATGGAGGTAGCAGACTTCACGACAGAGCACAACAAATGTTGGAGTGGACTAAGGATGGCTTCGTGGCAAAGCTCCGTGGAGGGTATTGCCTTGTTGACATCCATCTACTTTGAGTCCAAGATTGAAGAAGACGAAGAGGATTTACAGACATGGATGGAATTGCAGAAGCCAAATAGGATTTGGGTTAAATAGAATCAACATGAATTAGGTGGAGAAAATGTGAAGGGATTTTGTGAGTGGATTTTCAGTAGATCTTGATATGATTTGTTTACAGTTACTGTGCAGATAATATAATTTGGCTAGTTGCGTTCAGAGATAGACTAGAATACATTTTAGGGGGAAAATTGAAGATAATGGTGTGGAGGGGGTGGTTATTTCCATTCTTTGTTCAAATTCTTTTGGGTAATTTTCACATATTAGATTTTATTGCTTAATTTTTCCTTTCTTCTAGACTGAGTTCTTGTCTCAATATGAAGTTCAGCTGGGGTGGGTTCAAGGTCTGTTAGAAATGAAAGTTTGGATGGGAACGATGGAGGAGATTGTGAATATGGGATTGCAGTGATAAATGGCTTTTCCCGATTTGTTTTGAGTGCATTTGGGTGTTTTAAAAGTATAAATACATGTTTTAATTAAAAATGGTATCTTCCGCATTCCTATAAAATATGTTTTAAATCCCACTCCCACCCTACTTCCATTTGCCAATCCACATCAAATTCCACTTCCATTTTCATCAAAAACTCTTCCATGGTATCAAACAGGGCATAAATTCTAGATCAATGGCGAGTTAGAAGTTAAAAAAAGAGGGTGTAGAGAGGAAGAGAAGGAAGAGTAGAGGGATGGATGAAGTTATTATTGAGATAATTCTCGTTTTGGTAGAATACATGTATGATATTTATAGGTTAATACAAACTGAAAATGACGACCTTGTTTTATCCATATAAAACTGACATACCAACACCTAACACTTGTAACTTTTAACACAAGACACTAAGAAAACATAAAAAGAATCAAATAACTTCCTACAATAGATCAGTAATGGCCACTGGTTTCCTATCTGACTTAAATAAAATTTCTCTTATTCAAGCAGCCTTATTGGAATGGGTTAAGGTGTTTAAATAGCCATCAACTTTTCTTAAAAGTATAAAAATAATCATGAACTATTTTTTGGAGCAAAAATAACCACGAACTTCCGAAAAAGGGTGCAAAACCGTTAAGTCATTGTAGCGCCGTTAATTTTTTACGAGGGCTTTCTACAGTAACTTAACGTCTTGCCACAGTAACTTAACGGTTTTGCACCCTTTTCGGAAGTTTATGGTTACTTTTGCTCCAAAAAATAGTTCATGGTTATTTTTGCACTTTTGAGAAAAGTTGATGGCTATTTAAGTACCTTAACCCTTAAAAAAATAGTCATTCCCTCTCTCAATGTATTTTAAAAATATCAAGATTAACTTTATGTTTTAAAAAAAACCAACATGAAACTTTCTAAAATTAAATTCTATTTCTTCTCATTAAATTATAATATTTTAATATGGCTGATTCAGCCCCCGGTTCGATCCGGTTGAACCCTTTAAACCCTAAACCCATGCCATGATCTGCTCATTGTTCAGTTTGATTTTTTATATCTCGGTATTTATTGTAGATACACTTGATGAAGTTACCTCTACGAATGTGAAGTAGGGCCACTCATATGAGATCATGGCAAAATCTTTAGAGCATTTGTTAAGAGCTAGGCACGCACATGACTATCACAATGTGAAAAATCATTGTTAATAGTAGAAATTGTGGGGGGTATAATCTGACTTTTAATATCTCTATTACAAAACCAGAGTTGTTGGTTCATAAAAGCAGGCTTCACTGACATCTCTGTGTACTAGGTCTTATTGATTAGATCTAGTTCAAGTCTAAAAGACACTATACTCAAAATAATCATACCCATGTGTGTAACTCAACACATGGGGATTGTTGCAATTATTATGTGTGTCAAAAGGAAAATAAAGCATTTTTTCTTGTCTAAGTAAATGAAGTCTTATCACTTCTTTTCTTCTCCCTTGATTAAATAAATGTTTATCGCCATATTTCTTCTTGCTTAAATAATTGATGATGCAGTGCTTGAGTCATTGATGATATAATCTTATCCATTAGAGTTGTAAATCTTATCCATTTGACTCAGCATGAGTTATTAACCTTATCACATGAGTTATCATTATCCAGATGAGCTGGAAACCTTAGCCAATTAGTAAGCAACCTTATCCTTTTAGTTGTCACCTTATCCAACATTTATTACATTCTTATCTTCTTATGGATTGTTGCCTATAAATAGGTGTTAGGGAATGAAGTTTATGACATACCAAAACCTTGAACTTCTAAGCTGTTCTCTCCACTTCTCTCATCAATCCTCTCATCCACTTATTGCTGAGTCTACTATTTAATTTATGTTGTTTTGTCACGTGTCTTATATCAGGAAGGGTTTGTTTAATTCTGGGGAGTGCTTCCTTTTATTCTAATTCTGTGTGGCGGAATAACTCTTAAGGACATCATCATTAAGCATGACTTGGACCATATTTTCATTGTCTTATGCATGTTTTATCTTCTGTTTAGTGGCTTCTCCAATATGAGATGATGTGCATGTATGATATGGTCAATCTCATTACTGATGAACACAAGAGGTTTGACTGTTCAATTGAATTTACTTTTGACTGCTGTGATACTTTCAATTATGAGATGACCTTTCTGCTAGCCTGGCATAACTAGTTTGATGAAATCCTATAATTGCTACATCCCATATTTCTTCTGTCACAGTTTTTCTTCTCACATAGATTTGTGATCTAGAATTAAGAAGTTCCAAACTTCACTTTAGCTTCATATATTGGATTTTCATGTACAAATACGATCTTATAGTTTGCAGATCTTAAAGATCATAGTTTTTCTTTGTTGCCTTATGCAATCAAAGCTTTTTCGTTTCATTCCTTTAGCAATACTTGATGCATTCAAATGATCAAATTGATCAGCCTTGTACTGTTGTTGTAGTGAAATTCACATAATAATATCATATCCTTCTTAAATATTCTCTATACTTCAGAAACCCTATCTCACACTTCATATGAAAGCTTCTTGCTATACAATCTTTTGTAATTGTGTTGGCCACTTAATGTGCTGAGAGGAAAGGAAAGGCTTACACAATATATTAAAATTTCTTACTATGTAGCATGAAAGCCTTTCTACAAGTACACGTGTTGAACTTAAATCTCACTTCTTATAAGTGCTTGGTCTTTGTTATGTGGATTTGATTCTTCATTTTTCATCATCCACTTTTGCTTTGAAACTCTCAATTTTGTGGCTAATTTCTCATATTGAATACTATTGATTGAAATTGATTAAGGTTTAATTTTTTTATTAATTTAAAAGCACAATAAAAGTGTCACTAAGAAGAAATAGTACAGTTGATTTTGAAGGATAATTATCAAATCTCATATTGAATGCCGTTGAATGAAATGGGTTAAGGTTTACTATTTTACAATTAAAATGTCACTAAGAAGAAATGAAGTTTAGTCTATAGTTCAGTTTATTTCCTAAATCCACCATTGGAGTAAATCCCAAAAGCTCACTCAACTTTGGACTCTAGTATGATTAATATTTTGAGAAGAAAATTCTAGTTTTTGCATTACTCACCTTTTGTCCTGAAACATGGCAAAATCTATTCAAACATCTTTGAATCACCTCTACTTGATCCATTGAAGCTTCTGACAATAATATAAGATCATCTGTAAAGAATAAATGGG
>JBAGKO010162510.1:0-20680 GCA_037177275.1 Acacia concinna | reverse complement strand
TTGACTCAATTGTCAATTGTCTCTCCTGTGGCGCTCAACCCACTGAGCACCACAGGAGAATTGAGACAATTGAAAATTGTTGTCAATTGTCTCTCCTGTGGCGCTCAATCCATTGAGCGCCACAGGAGATATTTAAAAAAAAAAAAAAAAGCCTCTAGGCTTTAAGAAAAAAATTAAAGAGAGACCTCATGTGATGCTTTTTTAAGAGAACGCCACAGGAGGCTATATTAAAAAAAATTAATATAGTTTCCTGTGGCGCTCATCCAAGAGAGTGTTACAGGAGACTAAACGAATATAAAAATAAAAATGCTTTTATGTGGCGCTTTTAGAGTGCCACATGAGTCTTTAGTGGCACTGATTTTTGTGACATTCAAAAAGCGTCACAATCCTATAAAAAAAAAAAGCACCACAGAAATTAATTTTTGTAATAGTGATATACACACACACATACATGTCCATTTACTATAGTGCCTCAATCCTCACCTGAATGATAGCCCTTTTATCCATCTCTCCCCCCTAATTCTTTAATTTTGATTTTTTTTTCTGGCAGGTTGAAACTAAACATTCCATCTCGATCACGTGCTTTCTCATGCAAATTAAAACTAAACCTGCACATGCATGGTAGAGGGCTGTGTCAAATACCAAAACACCAGAGAGAGAGAGAACGAAATTTTGCAATCTACATATATATCACATATCGATTCGAATACACACAAAAACTAAAACCAACTAGCAGTTATTATGGTTCGCTGCGAAAGCTAAATTATATAATATAGCGCATGGCTATATCGTTTAATGAGGTGCAATTTAGATATATATGAATATAATGTCCGTTGCGTGCTTTTGATGGATGCCCCGAGCCGTATTAGCCTTTAATAAAGCTAAGGAGTGCTGTGAAGGGCAAATTATGGTAGAATTATAAAAGGGTAAATAGGAAATTTTGCCCTGAAAGTATTACCCTAAAAGTTAGAAGTTTAAAAAATGGGATAATTTTGCTTCAAAAATTTTAAAAATGGGGCAATTTTGCCTCTGTCGTTAATTGACCAAATATGTTGAGTTGACAATTCACATATTATCTACTGTATTTTTTTTAAGGTGAAAATTTGTATCGGAACTTTTAAAAAAGATGAATTAGATGACAGATAGATTTCTGATACAAATTTTCAGGTTAACAAAAATAAACTGGATAACATGTGGATTACCAATTCAATATATTTGGTCAACTAACAGTCAAAATTAATGAATTTAAAATTTTTAGGATAAGTTTTCACCTTAACAAAAATAAAGTGGATGACCTGTAAATTGTTAGCTTAACATATTTAATCAATTAATGATAGGAGTAAAATTATCTCACTTTTACTTTTAAGGTAAAATTATTTCAAGAGCAAAATTTTTAAGATAAAATTACCCTTTCACCCAATTATAAAATGGCATGGGAGTAATCAATAAAGCAGCGAATAGTGGTAAAGAGTACTGAGAATAAAAAAGGAAGTGAGGTGAAGAAAGCAGGAAAGGTGAAACAGGGGTAGCGCAATTATGCGAGCTTAGGTCATGAATAGCAGTGACCAGATAGAGTGTGCCGTATTATATTCAGAATGTTGCTGCAGCGACTCAGAAGAGATGTGACTTTGATGTGGCTGCAAACTGTACGGACGGCGTGTGGAGCAATCACGCCTCTTACTCAATCTCCTTCTGTTTATTCATCTGTGTGATGAAGAGGAAGCTCAAATGTAGAGTAATATGACGGGTGTAAGGGATTGAAACAGCAGAGGTTCATTTAACTGGTTAGTTAATTTATGGGGATCTCTCCTATTGCCTAAACAATCCGAAAGGTAAAGAGAAAAATTTTATTCTAAAAGTATTGTCATGTAAGTATTTTTTTTTTAAAGTTTTATAAAGGACAATTTTATTACGGAAGTTTTAAAAGTGGGACAATTTTACTTATATCGTTAGCCAACCAAAATATGTTGAGATGACAGTTCACATGCCATCCACTTTATTATTATTAAGGTGAAAATTTATCCAATTTTTAAATCTATTAATTTTAATCATTAGTTGACCAAATATATTGAACTGGTAGTCCATATGTCATCCAGTTTATTTTTGTTAAACTGGAAATTTGTTTTAGAAATCTATCTGTCATTTAATTCATTTGTTTTAAGAGTTTCGGTACAAATTTTCACTTTAACAAAAATACATTGGATGACATGTGAACTGTCAACTTAACATATTTAATCAACTAACAGTAGGGATAAAATTGCCAAACTTTTAAAACTTTCGGAGTAAAATTGCCACTTATAAAACTTCTAGAATAAAATTGCTCATTTACCTTATATTCTATATTGCAACGGCAACGTATGGTTCAAACACCGCCCACCACTTCCTTCTCATTTCCTGGCCATCATGCATGTTATTGCAACTGCACGCAGAGGATAAAAATCCGTATCTTTTGTGCTACGTTATGCTTTGTTAGAACGCAGGGATTGATATTAGATGTTTGAGTTAATTACAAGTGCGAATTCATTAAGACTATAAGGGACTAAATTAATTTAGTCATGGATAAAAATATTTTTAAAATTTTATTGTAGGACTAAAAACTAAAATAAAATTAAGCTTTTCAGATAAAAGGATAACATTATTTTTTATTTCATTAATAAATGAAATTTTTAAAAAAATAAGTATATAATTCTTTATAAACAAATGAAATCTTTTTATGAATAAGTGGGTAACTTTTACCTCTAAAAATTAATGTGTTGTTTATAGAATGATTTCATTTATTCATAAAGTAAGGGATATTATTATATTTTTACTTTAAAAAAAATTCATTTCAATCCTTACTTTTATAATAAAATTTTATAATCTTTTAATTATTAATTGAAATTAATTTAATCCTTTAGTCATTTATTAAATTTTTTCCTAATTTGCAATATGTTCTTGTTCCGGGCAAGAGAGGTTTAAATGCACCAAATTAAATGGTCCCGCCATGCAAGATATTAATGTCAAATCAAGACTCTTTTTCTAGAATCTAGAGTAATTGGCATATATGCGTCACTAGAATCGTCCTTTTCTTCATGTGCATCACATGCCTGCCAACACATCAGTGACTGGGTGTACTGTGTCAAATCAAAAAGCCTAAATTAAAGCTTCTCTCCACAGCCACGATGCTGCTCCTTTTGTCCCCCGACTTCTCAACCATTCATGTTACCTCCGTTGTTTTCGCCTCCCTTAGAGACTGTTTGGATCGGATTGATAAAAATAATTTGTGATGGTAAATAATTTATTAGAAGTGATTTTAAAAAAATAAAATTATTTATCAGAAGTTACTTATATTTATATTGAAAATAATAGAAGAGGTTTTTTTTAAATGGAAACATGTTTAAATTGTAAGTAAAATAATAAATTAAATAGTTATGTAATATTTAAAGTGAGATCATATTTTTTTCACGTTATCACTATTAATGTAAAAAAAACTAAAAACAGTCAAATACATAATTAATTTTTCATTTCTAATTGGATAAGAAGCCTCTAATAAGTTGGTATTTGGTTGTGTCACGAACACAATTTATTTGTATTAAACTTCTATTTGATGAGGATATTTCTTGAAATTGATGATTATTGTCTTCAGAAGTGATATTTGCTATTTCTCGTTCTCTAAATTCCACATTAGTCTGAGAAGTTTGTCAAATAAGATTATGTATAGCCATCATGGCACAAACTATTTTAACCAGTATTTCAAAATTGTATAAGGGCATAACATCCAATATTTTAAACCTACTCTTCTATACTCTAAATGTCATTTCTATAGTGCACCTCAAACTTGAATAATAATAATTAAAAATCTCCTTATGATTTGCAAATTCTTGTTGTTATCTGAAGTTTGGAAGGTGATAATGCTCATGTTTGTACGGACCAAGATATTAAATTGGTGTTGGGTAGCTTAAATTGACCAAATAATATTTCCCTATTAGAGTAAATGAATTTTGCTGATAAAGTGAAATTAATAGCTTTTGTGACAAGAAAATAATAGTTATTAAATTGAAGGTTTTGAAGTCATGTCTGGAGGTGGATAAGGAAAATTTAAATTTGGAGTTGACAAAGTAGTGTTGAACACACGAGCATCATGTGCAATACCTTCCCATCCTACCAACACAAAAGTAAAGCACATATCCCAATCACACAAAGCCATGATATTCTGTGTGGGATATCCTTTGTGTCCAATATATCTAAGTTGCTCACTAGCACTAACCACACACTTAATATGAGTTACATCAATTGTTTCTATTGCATCCTTTAAATAAGGTTAATATTGCTTATCACTTTCTTTTTTTGGGTGACAATGACAAAACTCCGAATCAGTTGGTTTGATATTTGTTTTTGGCTAGATTAAGATAAGCCTCGAACACGCAATGAAAATCCCTACTGACAGTTTCTTTGAATGTGGAAACCTTTCTTGTAGTAGCTTGTTTCCTTGTGCATGGCCAATTGAATACAGGAACATAGCAACTATTTGATCAAGTGCATTATTTTAGTTTCCCATAACCCATGTTCAACCAATTTAGCGCATAAGTGAGCATGACATGTTTTTCCGCTAAAAAGTTTTCATGACATGACTGCATCATGTCCTTGCAAAACCTTTGCCACCCACATTGCACCTGTTTGCTAACTAGTCCTGCGTGGTTTTTTGTTTATATAAACTGGACGTATTCAACAATCGCTAGACCAACTTGTTCTTACTCTTCCAACTATTCATGTAAAAGGGAATTGCCAAAGCCTTCCTTTGTTTTCTCGACATCGTCGTTGGCTCAGCAATCTATGTGACGGACAAGATCATATTAAATTATGAAAATTGCATCTAAGTAATAACATCATCATATATGAAAGTATGATAATCTCCATAAGTGTCATACAACATAGTATGACAATGAAACATAAATTGTTCAACGATAAAAAACGTAGTATAATTCAGGAATAAAACATAAATTGTTTGGCAATAAAAAATAACATAGTTCAGGAATTAAAACATAAATTATCTGGGAATAAAACATATGAAGCATAGGTTGTTCATTCAGGTTGTGCATAAATGCCTTGCTCATGCACTCCCATGCTTTCCTTGAAAATACATTTCAGTACATTTTTGTTAATAGATTTGCTCAATCAATTCTTTTATAAAAAATCTCAATAGAGTATGATCCCAATTTACTACATCTTAGTCTTTACCCATCTTATTATGACAACAATTGCCAAGTAAACTATTAAATGCCCAAAGCTAGCATCCTCACAATTCTCCAACGAACACACACACACATGTAAGAAATAACAACTTTATTCAATTAATAAGCAAATCAACCAACCACAACTTGATGATCGATAGGGAATCAATCTAGCAAAGAAAGAACATGATGAATATGATATTATTAAATTTAAATGATTTGTGATAACTGTAAAATACATTGCTTTCAAGCGCTGGAAATAACTTCAAGATACAAAATAATCAATTCACTTGATCACGCAAAAAAGGGTTAATTATGACAAAAACTTAAACCCGCCAAAACATGATCAAGACGATAGAAACTAGATAACCTTAGGCAAAAACCATAGAAGCACAAAATATTAAGAGCAAAAAGCATGCCAAGCATTAAGTTCACAAGTCAAAATGAACCAGAAAATGAATTAAGAATCATCGAGGAAGTAAGCAAAACATTGGCCAGACAGAGCAAAATAACTTTTGGAGCCAAATTAAAGAGAAAGAAAAGTGAAGAAAGGTGAATGGTGGCAAAAAAGGTTAAGAGTGCAAGAGAAGAGAAAGTGAGCACAAAATAGAACATGACAATACAGGACAGAGAGAGAGAGAGAGAAGATTCCATGTACCTAACTACAACTACAAAACGCATAAGAGCCGCCTGCTCTTCCTTATCGTCATTCATTCATCATCATCTCCAAAACAAAACATCATGAACACACGAGAAGCACCAACACACATGATTTAGCCCGAAATTCAAAGGGAGAAGGAAACAACAATGAATTCATCACTATTATAGGTGTCCAAAAGTGAGAGCAAAGAAATCAACTTACCTTCCTTTTTTGGAAATCAATACACTGCCACTCTACTATTCCAGTAACCACCATAACACCACAGATCAGGGTAAACAACAATGGGTCTAAGCACCCACAGCCTTCACCAAGTAACTCTCTTCTTATACAACAAATGAATCGAAGAGAAGAGAGAAACATATCATATTGATAGCCACCATTGCAACCCATGCCGGCAACACCACCCAAGTGTTGGAAATAATAAGTGGATGTGTCATAAGGAATAAATCCCACATTATTTGAGATTGTGGGAGTCTAGATAATAAGTGATCTTGAATTATTAAATAAGCTAAGAGGAGGAGTGAACTCGCACAATATTGAGCCACATGAAAACCCAGCAATTTTCCCTAAGTGCAAGTTAGAAGTGAACTAAATATATTTTTTAAGAGACCTCTGAAAAATATATTTTGTGAATATATTTTAATGCTGAATTTTATTAGAAAATAGTGTTGGGATTTTATTATACTGGATGTTTAGATTTATAACAAACTTTTTAATCCCTTAAACTGATTCAATTGTTTATATTATTTTAATATCTTTGAAACTTCACGTTATTAATTGGCTTAACGTTTTACAACGGATATAACGTGTAAAAGCAAAAGTTTCATGTCTAGCAAACGTTCCAAAAACCATTTATATATGGTCCAACGTTCAGAAATTCATAGCCTATATAAAGAGAAAAAATCAAAGGTTCTATGTAATACACTTGGCTCTAAAAATTATCAAGTTCATCTCTTCCTCCTCTAGCATATCTTTTGTATTTGCTGAGTTCTATCATTTTCTATAGTTCTGCTTACCCTATTTTTATAGGAAGGATTCGTTTAATTTTGGGGAGTGCCGTAACTTCTTTTGCCAGTCGTTGCGGAATAGCTCTTAAGGACAGTGTCCTTAAGCACGACTCGGATCAATTTTTTATTTGCAGGTGTTGCTACTGCTGATTAGACTTGCACATAGCTAGGAAGAGCTGGAAGGTCCACCAAATTGCGTGATAATTTAAAAGCTACCGCCAACACCAAGTGCTTGCATGCGAGTCTCTTGCAATGAGAAGATAGATCTTGGATGCTACCATGCCTAAGAATGTCAGAAAGTGTCTGACAGAGGCCACAAGTAAGAGACTAGCTGAGATGAGTCCCTACCACACGTTCCAACGATCATTGACCTCCATCTCTTCCGACCACCATGACGAACTCTTCAAAGCAATATAAATTATACCAAAAGGAGATAGCCAGTGATCGTGCAAGAGAGGAAGTGAAAATGGCAGGAGCTGAGAGTGAAGAAGGAATGTCCAAGAATGGTTGCAATGACTAATAATTAGAAATAAATGTACAACGGTCTCTTATAGTACATGAGAAGTAGCTAAGGGCTCCTTTTGAAAAGAAGGAGTGTTTTTTTTTTAAAAAAAAGCTCAATCACTTTTTTAAGCATCAAAACACGCATTAGTTGATAAGTGACTTTATTTTGAGCTGAAAAGCTCCTTGACAGGGTTTTTAGTTGTTACCAAACAGCTCTCAATTGTTCCAATATTTATATAATAATGAAACTTATATATATATATATATATATCTATTCAATAGCTGGAAACAAGTATATTTAGTATATTAACAATAGCAGCAAGTCTTATACTGCTAAGTAAGTTGACTACATGAATCACATGGCATTGTTGTACTCTATCGATCAACAACTAAGTCTTTAAATAAATTGTTAAATCCAATAACTTCATTAAATATGTTCTTTGTAATGGGGACTCCGTATTGTTTGATTGATTTATTCTTCTCGTTGGGGCATCCCATGACATTATTGGTGCATATCTAAATTGACTCTAACAATCTTCTACCATTTCTTGAATTGGTGCCCCTTCAACTTTTCCAAATATATATCTATTATTAATGTTATATTTTTTTTTTTGTACAAGCAAACATTCATCTTGACAATATCATTTCACTACTTTAAATTGTTGTTGTCCCTTTAAAAACTCTTTGGATAGTGACGGAGGGAATTAAGGAAGATCATTATAATCTGTTTATATAGAACATATAATATTAACTAACTTAACTAACATTTTGACTAAACAAAAAAAATAACTTAACCAACATCATTAATCTACTCAAATTAATTACTCCCTCCAATCCTTAATATAAAACATATTTATTTAATTTTATTAGATTAGATTAAAGAAGTTAGTTAAATTGGTGGACATGAAATGTATTTGTCAAAACTCTCTAATTGTCTCCTTTCATTTCCTCTTTAATTATCGTTGATGTGGTATCAACAAGGGTAAATTAGAAAAATATTGACAAATATAAAAAAAAATGTCTTATATATAGGATCAAGATTAACTTCTCAAATATAGATGTCCTAGATCATTGTATGAGAGGACATGCTTTATGCCCCTTGACACTGTACCTCAACAAGTTTCTGTATGTAGGAAAGTCGTTTATCGTGGTGAAAATCATGGCATGAAGTTTAAAAGAATCTTGCTTATATGCATCAAACACATCAACGCCTTCCTCCTATAACTTCTTTAGGTAATCAATCAGAGATGCTAAGTAGACATCGATATCATTTCCTATCTGCTTTGGTCCAGAAATCATCATGGAAAGTATCATATACTACGTTTCATACACAACCAAGGAGGCAAGTTGTATACGACTAAGAGAATTGGCCAAACACTATGAGTGCTACTAAGAAAGCTGTACAAGTTGATCTCATATGTACAAAACCAAGCTGAAGATTTTTTAGCTAGCTGCTAAATTAAGGGATTTCATCTACTTTCTTCAATTATAGTGAGTCATCTAAGTACTGAAGATATTTTCCATTAGATATTCTCTTATCACAACACCCTTCAAATTCTTTGCTTTTGCAGCATTAAAAAACCGCTTAAATTGTAGTATTATTGGAAGATATAACACCTTTGATTATTGCCTTTTAGCTGTCTCTTCACAACCACCACCACCATCTTTCTTCAATTTGTATTATGAAGTTCTACATTTTGGACACTCACTCAAACCTTTGTACTCATTTATGTATAACATGAAGTTATTAGGGCAAGCATGTATCTTTTTATACTCCATACTCTTCTTGGCCTTATACATCTAATTTGGAAGCACATTATTTTCTCGAAACATATTTTTGTCCTTGTGTGAACTATTTAAATGAGAGTCGTCAAGATGCTGATGATATAAGGGATTACCTACTGTGTGATGGAATAAATATTCGATATATAAGGTTAATATGGCAGGTGAGAAAATAACTTTTTCTACTTCTCAAAAGAAAGATGTTGTGGATGGAGTTGATGATGAAAGAATACAGTGAATGATTCACGATGTTGAGTTATAATTATATGAAAGTGTGTAGTGTGATATAGAGACACCTCTGTACTTTGTGTGTGTTAAGTATACTCACTTGTCAGGAGTTTTGCATTTGGTCGATTTCAAGGCAACTTGTGGATAGACCAACAACAGTTTCATATTATTGCTTGAGTTGTTGTGTGATGCGTTCCTTTTAACAAATTCAATTAACTTTTTCATCCCATTCTCATATTTCTCACTAGTTCTAAGATCATGCATCCAACTATGGTACATTTAATATCTCGTAAAACATTTTCAACAACACTCAACTTTAAAACAATCGTCATAAGGATTTGGTAATGTGGGTCATAAAAGGAAATTGCCTTCTACTTCTTTTTATAAAAAAAAAATTAGCAGCATTTTCCCTTATAAGTAAGACATCCAAAACTTTTAGCAATCCAATTCATCTTAATTCATAAAAAACTAACTAAAACAATTCAAGGCAATATATATGAATAATTTCATGAAACAATTATATTAATTCAAGCCAGTACCACAAAGTTTTGTAATTATATCAACATTAAATTTGGATGCTTAACAATTTTTTCTCTCAACTCTAAACATTAACAACAACAATTTGCAATTCTATAATTAAATAATCAATTCAAGCAACAATTATCAATTCTATACTTATAAACTAAATCAGATATTTTTTCTATAACCTTATAATCATTTCAACCAATTAAAAGTTTTTCTACTAACCCTAAACATCAACAACAATAATTTTCTAGTTTTTATCCTATAATCATTGAAAAGACCCTTTTTACTAAATAAGGCATTAAGCCTAATTAATGAGTATTAAATAATCTAGCTCAAATTATATAACAGTTAATCATGATAGAAAATTTTCTAACCACATTTCTCATACACATTATCATGGTTAAAAGGATTAAGACCATAAATAACATTAACCATGATAGAAAAGAGAAATACTAAATTGAAAATGGTTTATCATGGTTATAAAAGAATTCATCCATCACTTCCAAAGACTTTTGGGCTACTCCAACCAAATTAACACATCATGGTCTAGGGCACAAAAGTCGCCCACAAACCCACTACAGTAACTCACACATAAGATTAAGGGCACAATCAAAATAAGGGTTAGAACCTAACCCACTAGTCCACATACATAACACTGAATCCCACCACAAAAGGTCTAAACAGAACAATTTCCAACGCATACAATATTGTGGATCCACCAAAATATCATAATATGCATAATTAAGGCCTCAAGCCCAATAAGAAGCTAACAATTATCCAAAATAATGTCAAAGTATAACAAAACATGATGATCCTATAATAATAATATATAAAACAATACAATCCCTAAAATCAAGAGGTATACAAGGCTACCGACACTTATGTCTCCACCTACTTCCCTTGGCCTCTAATCAAATTAGAGGCCTCACCTAAAAGATATCAACAACAACAAGGTAAGATACGAAGTCCTATTAACCAAAATCAATTTATAACATGTGCATGAATGAATTGCAAGCCAGAGAAGTAGGTTTATCAATAATCATAATAATATTCTCAATAGAAAAATAATACATAATTCTTTCAATAATTAAAGCAATCCCTACTCATCCATCCTGCTCCTGCTTATATCTTCTAGATGTGATACAACATATCCGTGCTAGTACACCCGGTCAAGGTTGGCTAGTCACATAAAAAATATTGTCCTCTCCTATGTCACCATCAATGTACAGTAATAGGGAGATGTCCACCCAAAAAACTAAACTCAAATCCAAGCCAGGCATGTGAGAGCTGATAGGCACACAATTCCACCATATCTCTTCCACACAACCCAACATATCACATAACATACACAATATACTCAATAAATTTTTCAAAAGTATTTCACAACAATAACATTCCATATACATCATAATCATCACAATAGTAATAATATCAATTATAATCACAAATCATACATACAAGTTGGAAAATACACTGCTTCACTAAAGTAAGTTAATATATAAACATAAACATGATTTTCTAAAACACATATAAGTATTATTGATGAAAGTAAGGTTTAGAAAATACCTTATAGTCCATACCAAGTATATAAAACAAAGTAGCCCTAGTTACCTCAACGTTAAGCTTAACCTTGAGAGCTTTAGAAGCTAAGAGCGCATTCTCAATTTCAGATCACAAATTGATTTACACAATAATATAGATACAAATATTAAATAAAATAATTAACTTAGTTACATATCTTGAAAGTTTTAAACTAATTACCCAAAATTTCACATTTCACAATTTAATCTCAATATTTGTTTTAACCTTAATTTAACATTTTCCTGAACTCAATTGACTCACTGAAATCACAAATCAACACAAATTTCAAGTAATTGTGCAAAATCCCTAAATTTAAAATTTAGATTTTCAATATAAAATTTGTTATATTATAAATCTCACATTTTTCAACAATATAAACAGATTAACACTTTCATAATACCTCCAATAATATAAATAAATTATTTAAAACAAATCTAATAGGTTTAACAAGTCCAAAAACAACAATTTAGGGTATGTTTTTATTATAAAATAATTATAAAACAACCAAATAAAAATCCAAACTGATTAAAACTATCCATTAATATCTCTCTATATTCCTATAGTCCTTTATTGTCAAAATTCAAAATTTGTCTCAAAACCCTTACCCTAAAATTTTCTCAGATCAAAACAAAAATATACTCAATAGATAGAGAAAAATATATGGAACAACTTTCATAAAAGAAATGTGTTGAAAAGATGAAAGTTTAATTACTTAAATGATCCCAAAATATTATTCAAAGTGTTGAAGATCGGACCCTGTGCGACGGAGAAGCAAAGATTGGGCCCTCTGGTGTCCGCTAGACGAAAGAGAAGAAGTGGTGGGTATATGATATATTAATACCCACCCACGTACCTAAAATAGACTAAAGGACCATGCTCCCTTTAGTTTTTTCCCTTTTCTTTTATATATATATATATATATATAAATATATCTATATATTTCCTTTTTTAGGAACAGATTCTCTCTCCTTTCACTATAGAAATTCCTATATATAACGGTTGTTTTTTTTTATTATATATGGTGGTTTTGAACTTTCATATATTATCTCACCATATATAAATTCAACAACCGTAATTTATTGTCCCATATATAGAGGTTTTCAATTTAGGACCGCCATACATGCCTCACTTATAAATGATGGTTTTTTTTAAAAAAAAAAACGCAATATATATGTATATATAATGATTGTTCACAAATAATCATCAAGTAATCCCTGTGTTTCATAACAACAACTACCAGAGTTCCTATTTGGCAATAATTCATACTCATATGGTAAAAAATTTTATTTAGATCCTCTCTTGCATCCATCCATGATGATATACTTTAATATCTCTTAAGCATGCAGTGATTTAATTCTTCTTCTCACCATATATGCAAGAAGCTGTATAGTGAGAAGTAGTATATATATACCAATATACTGAAGATTGAGATAAGTAAAATATAATCATGGATGGTGCAAAAAAGGATGTAAAGGAATTTGTTTGCTGTCCAGAGGATTATGAATTATCTCTAGAGATGGGCTTTAGCAGATGCTGTGTCTGAAACAAATTATATATGCATGTATATGCACCACAAGATGATTACATATATTAAAACTAACCCATGAGCTAGATCATATCAAAGCAATATATATAATCTATAAGCATGAATATATATATATATATATAAATTTAAAGAACGTAACAAAGCAACAATATAATGATATGAAAAAATAAATTTAAGTTAATTAATTTCTCTAGTTTTCCAATAGATATTCCCTACTATCATTAAGCAGTGGCATTCAATAGAACATGGGGACAATATATATAATTCTAAATGTCAAATAAATTAAGTTAATAACAGTAACAAAGATCAATGGAAAAACCAGATAAGGGCATATATATATATTTAATTTACCTAGTTTTACTTAGTCAAGAATCAATTTGTTACAGCCTAAAGAAATGGAAGATTTTCTTAGAAATCCTACAAGATCCATTCATTTTTTTCTCTGAAAGATAGTAAAAAAACAACAAGCTAGCTAAGGGAGCATTATTATATTAATCAATAATTTCATAAGATCTCAGAGAAAACAAGCATTGAACAATGGTCAATAATTAATCAAATAAGGACCATAAACCCCATATTAAAGACACTTAGAGCAATAAGATCAATCATTTCAGTAGATCAGAGAAATAAGATATGTACAACAAATAATAGAGCAAGAATGAGGAGAAAGTTTTGACTTTTATTCAAAGAACACAAAACCCACAATATATTTAAATATTTTAGTAGTAAACCAATGATTTTGTATGAGAAAGTAGACTTAAGGGAAGAAAGTTCTCACTTTTATTTGATTCATAACCACAAGTAGATATTCAAAGAACACCTAACATAGAATATAAAATCATCCACCGATAGGTGAGTTCACAGACAAGAGAAGGAGGAGAATTATGATTTCAACAACAATGAAGAGGGAAATGAAAGTAAGGACACTAGAAAAAAATGGTGAGAGGAAGTTTCACAAGAGCGTGAAGAAGAGGTTGTAGGTTGATATTTTGCAAATAGGGTTCAGAGAATGCAGTTTACACACACACACATGACGACTATTAATAAACAACCATCATATATTTATTTATTATATATGGCATTCTTTTAATAAACCGTCATATATATCAAGGCAGAATGTCAATTCAAATTTCATCTCTTTATATATTACAATTTTTTAAACACCACCATATATGTTTCACCTATATATGATGTAGTTTTTTAAAAACCATCATATATGTCAAGAGCAGGCGTCAATTCATTTCCCTCCTCTTCATATTTGGCAATCTTTCCAATAACCGTAATATATAATGCATCATATATACATAAATATGTGGTAGTGTTTTCTTTTCTTTTTATTTTATTTTATGTTATTAGTTATTAATGTATATATATACACATATTTTATAATCTTAATTATTGTTATTATTATTTTTTTAACTAACGACAATAATAAATTATTATTTCTACATTTTTATGCCACCAATTTCTTGACAAGTATAAATGATATCTATTTAATAACAATATTTTTTCTAACAATTACCTAATAAATTCATTGATTATAAATAATTATTTTTCCTTAATTATAATTATATCCTAAGTATAAAAATTAGGATGTTACAATCATCAACAAAAAACAAATATCAACAACAGTTTTAAACCCGAATATTAACAAAATTCAAGAACAAGAGAAAAATAAAAGAAAAAGTTACTTGGAGGCAAAAACTATAGTGGGAGAAAGGGAGGAGGAGACAGGACAAAGGAGGAAAGGGGAGGGTTTGATAGTGCTTCAGGCTAGTAAAGAATGTGTCGAAAGGAGGGGAGCTTTGGACATGGCAATAGACAGTGAAGAAGCTTCAGACGTGACAGCAATCAACGGTGGAAGGAGAACGAAGATGAGCAAACTTGGAACGAACGACGGCTGATAGGAGAGGGTAATGAACTCATAATGGAAGAAGGTGATGGAAGGAAGAGGGTAGTGAAGAGAGAACAAGTCAAAGAGAGGGAGGGGCAAGCTCTTCAGGGTAATGGAAGAAGGCAATGGGCAATACTTCGGGCAGTGTAAAGCTAAAGAATGAGGGTGGAGTAAGGGGAGGGAGAGTTCGATTGTGATAAAGATGGGAGGAAGGAGGGAGCAACGGAGCGATCTGAGGGTTAAGAGTGTGAATCCGGAGTGTTTCAAATTGGGTTATTAAGGGAGCCTTTCAATGTTCATCATTGAAATACTTTGGGTGTTCAGCATCGAAACACTTTCGGCGTCCCAAATTTGAATTTGCGACCTAAAAGGTCAAAAATCATGCCCCTTGCACATATAATAGATGCAAAATTGCCACAAACTGCACCCCTAAAATTATAAACATGTCACTGTCTTTATATTTTATTTCCCTTTTTGAATTTAGGGATATTTTCTAAGGAAATAAAATCTATTTTTTATAGTGGTGTAATTAGGTCTTACATCCAAGATGGAGTATACATGTGTGTGTGTGTGTGTTTTTTTTTTGTTATAATAATTAATTTGATAATTACAATATGTGTAGCAAGGGAGTGTAAAATCGCACAAAAAAAAAGATAGCACATGCATTGTGATTATTGAAAAAGGGCCAGAAGTGTAGATCCACACATCATTCCTCCGTGAATATAGTAGTATGCGATCAATTTATTAATAGAATTGATGTCAATATAACGCTGAGAATAATTTTTTATTAAAAAAATGAAGCCACTGTTGGGGATGGAATGATAGATGTCAGGAATGAACGAAACGTAGCCAAACTTGCAATATTGCGACTCAACATTCTATTTATTATTGCAGCAAGTAGTTCTCATCCTATCCAACTGATGATCAAGCGCGTATTGTGTATGGCCTGTTAATGCTAAAAAACTATACACTGGTTCGGATTCAGGAGTATATATAATGCTGGGCAACTTTGTTATTGCCTAAATCCAATTATTATTAGAGATAGGTGTGTGCCTCATTTAATTTATACTCCCTTTTGTCCTAATTATAAAATATAGTTGATAATTTGATTTGGTCCTATAAGACCACTATTCACATTGTTTCCCATATTTAACCAAATTTGTTTCAAACTACCCCTGTTAATGCTCCCTTATCTCTTTATGTTTATTAGGACTGGAGGGTAATTTTGGAAGATTAAGTTATATTTTAACAATTAAATAATTTAACTAATATCATTACTCCCTTAAAGTAGAAGATTGACATTTAAGTTACATTGCACTAAAATATTGTCATTGTCATAAATAAGGAACTATCATTATTTCTTCTTTTAGCCTTTAGCCTAGTGAAACACTTTTGTTATAGTGCTCCATGCTTCATTTTTCTCATGAGTAGCAAGCCATCATAGCAAGTCTTTCCTGAAGTCAGCCATAAGTTCCTATAATTCCACAAGTGTTTAGTTGGTCAGTGGAAGGATAACAATCATATTGTAAGCATAACTTTATATCATATTGCTAATGACATGGAGTCCTACAATACATATCATAATCATTCAACCATCAATTGGTTCGACAATGCATATCATAATCATTCAACCATTAATGGGTCTTACAATGCATATCGTAACAATGCATATCGTAATTCCACAAGTGTTCAGTTGGTCAGTGGAAGGATAACAATCAACTTTCTACAATTCTACAAGTGTTCCTACAATGCATATCGTAATCACTCAAACATACACCTACTTACTTCTGTGTAATCTGGAATTTCCTGGTAAGGCTAATTGATCATATTGTTAATGACATGGAGTCCACAATCATCGCTGTAAACATGTGTAAACATCATGTCAACGTCATACTATAAGCAGAAAAAGTTTGAATGATTACATCTGATTGATCCCAGCTCACTTGTTAAGTTGTTTAGGCACTTGTGGGAATATGATGTCAGTGTTGACATCACTGTCAGATATTGAGGCAGCCTTGGGGTTCACTAGCTGGAAAATCTCAATCATTCTTTCTCTCTAGGACAATACAATAAAGTATCATTATTCAACTATATAACATAAGACATAATGTAATCGACACTAATGATATTAAAACTTACAAATGTTTGAGCCATCAATTACTTTCCCATGCGTTCATGGTCAGTCTTCTTCCTCTTCTTCGCAGCCTCTTGGCCATCCCCTTCGCTTAAAGAATCCAAGACAAAGACCTTCAGTGTCTTCGGTTCAATTGTGAAGCAAAACCAATGACCAGCAAAAAGGTGTGGTCCCAAGACATAGTTGTACCTTGCCAAATTGTAACCAATGTGCTCTGGCAATATTTGCTTCAATACTTTGTCTACTACCTATATTTTCTTATCATGTATCACCGATATGATAAAGTCATAGTCAAATATGTGCTTCTTTGCTTGACACATATGTGCCTTTTGGTCACCATTAAACACATTGGCAACGAAACTCACTATCTGCACACAAAGCAATCTTAATTTTAATCCCATGCTTTAACAAGATATGAGAAAATAAGAAAAGTATCGGTCTACCCTATTGCTGATCCACTTTCTTGGTCCTAGCACCTTCAACTCCCACTGTGTGGCATGATAGTCATAAATTTGTACTAAAATCCTGCACAAACAAAGTAAGACAACATTTTACATATAACCTTTACAATGTTCATGGCCTATGATTGTAATTGTAAACAATTAATGAATACTTACAATTCACCATCCTGTTTCAAACACCCTTAGAGTAATATGTGTAGAAATCTTCTTTCTTGCTTAGTTGGTTTGTTCTAAACATTGTGGATAAAAAGGGAGACTTCACTGCTGTCTTTTTAGCTTGCTTAGATCTTCTACTTAGTACTTAGACTTCATGAAGTCGCATCTTCCCTTTTACATGATGTGGCTATCTTGGTTGTTGCTTTCCCTCTTAGTGTGCGTCCCCTCCATCTTCTTCATCACTGCCTTATATCCCAGCTCCATCTCTATCCCCATCCCCATCTCCTTCCTTTGCAGTTCCATGTTCATCATCTTGTTCATTATCCCCAACGTCTATCTCATGTTGATCATGTCCTCCATCTTCTTCTTCATCAGTACCTTATGTCCCAACTCCAGCTCTATCTCCATCTCCTTCCTCTTCAGTTTCATGTTCCTCATCTTGTTCATTATCCCCAGCGTCTATCTCATGTTGATCATGTCCTCCCTCTCTTTCATCATTCTCGTCTGTCTCATTTTGACGTGTAAGTCTGTCTGCACATTCTCTTTCTGTTTCAGTCTTGTCCTTCCCATCTTCATTGACCTTGCCATCACATTCTTCTCCAACTGTATCTGACTTTACACCTTCAACATCTACTCCTATATGAAGCATTTTATTTTTGAACTCCTTTAATGCATTTGTCCCAAATAATTGTATTCTTAATGTTGCTGCATTCACCTCACATTCGATTTTCTTATACAGCTCCTTTACTGCCTACACATTAAAAAGTGTTAGATAACACTATTATCCTATCAAGATGTAACAACACGAGGCGGGCTACTCATTGGTTCATGAAGTGATAATAATTCAGCTGGTTGAGCTGAAGAGATAGGTGCATTGATGGCATGACTGAATAAAATGCCGTGGCAACTTCTCTTTTCAAGCTTGAGTCTCTCTTTTACAGTACCATCATCCCAACGCTTAACGGCATCTTGTAACTGATTGTAGTGTGTAGAATTGAAGGAAGTACACCTGCATGGAAAATCAAAACCAAATTAGTCAAAATGAATAGTTAACTAATCCAATTAACATTATGCCATTTACATTGCAAAGTAAAACGCAAGTACCAGTAAAAAATAGATGCAGCCTCCAATACTTTCCTACCTCGCCTTTCCTTTGCTTCGAACCGCCTTAAATTGTTCAACTTCATCACTGAGTTCATCAAGCACAAATGTTGCCCAATTGTACTTGTCCTAATTATTGTTTGTTACATCCATTACTTTCAGCAACCTCTCACTCACATGTATACTTCCCATAGGACAAAGGAAAGTTCCCAAAACATATAGCACAAAGTAGAACTCAAATTTATCATCTTCCTTTCCCTTCTTCATGATGTCAAAGATCTCCTTGTAGCAAAGTTGGTGGCATTTTTTCTTTATGGGAACCACAGTACTGCCATTTCCATGAACACTCACTTTCAACCCCTGATTCCTTAACTCTAAAATCAACTCTACATCCTTAGGCGTAATTTTTACAATCTTCCCCCTTATCGTCAATTGCTTTGTGGGGGGAGTCATAGGAATGCATTAACTCCATGCATGCATCTCTAAGAATATTCTTACACTCAACATTCAGAAGATGCCAAAATCCTATCTTATTAACCCTTTTCTTCAAAGTTTTGTTCTTATTGACAAAATTAGCCAACTCCTTCAATTTTCTTGTGGAGCATCGCGTATTGAAGGGGTGACATATTTGTTATCCTTCCTTGCTCATTCTATATCAACCTCACCCGCATTACTTGGACTAACCATTTTGCCTAGAGCTACACAAATAGTGCAATTTATCATAACAATTTACATTTATGTATAACATTCCACTATCCAAAACCATAATAACAAAATGAACCACTCCCTGATCACCAATAAGTTAGTACCTAGAAGACAAACTAATGTATGTCAAAGACAGAACAAGACAGACAACATGCAAGTCTTAACTGAATATTTACATGTAATGTCAATATATTAAGATACATAAACACTAAAAACCTAACTTCCTATTGACAGGTTCTGACAATCACCTCTTATAAAAAAGTTCAAACAATTACATAGCCTTATTTAGAGGACTATTTGACTATCAATAGATGAGTCTCCTAGTCTGGTTGTATGCAGAATTATGATAAAATGAATCAATGATGTATTAAGAAAGCAATCAACAAGTAAATCAGGGATATGAATAAGTAAATAAGTCATATACACAAGTCAAACAAGGCCGTAAATAAGTTGTTAATTCTTACGATGGGTGTCAATTTTACAAGGTTTTTCCTTAGTCCCAAGCAAGCCATGAACAAGTAAATAAGTTATGTGAACAAGTAAATCAGGCATATGAACAAGTAAAAAAATGTGTTGAACAAGTTGTAAATTCTTAGATAGGTGTCAATTTTACACGCTTTTTCCCAAGTCCCAAGTAGGCCATGAACAATTAGATAAGGGATATGAACAAGTGAATTGGTAGATTAGCAAGTAAAAGAAGGTGGTGAACAAGTTGTAAATTCTTACGATTGATGTCAATTTTGCTTGTGTTTATCAACAAGGACATGTGGTTCATGAACAATAGCATCATGTATATGAACAATTCAAACACGGTCATGAACAAGTTATGAATTCTTACAATGGGTGTCAAATTTACTTGTTTATCGGACATGTGGTCTATGAACATATGAATCAGGTAAATCAACAAGTCATTCAGGTATATGAATCAGGTAAACACAAGGTTATCAAATCAAATTATATATGCTGGAAACATAAGAGATAAGGGAAGAGAAGTGACAAACAGATTTATCCTGGTTCGATCCTCCACTTAACTTACATCCAGTCCTCAAGCTCACTTGAGATTTGCAATTCACTATCTTCTTGTTTGAATCAGGCACAAGAGAAGCCACTACAATCCCTCAGGTTTCATCGGTACTTGAGAACCTTTACAACCCACAAGTTTACTTTCGGCACTTGTGAAGCCTT
>JBAGKO010162481.1:0-20699 GCA_037177275.1 Acacia concinna | reverse complement strand
CCTGAATCTCAGTCCTGCTAGGATAGTGATCTCAGCTTAATACAGTCGCGACATGAAGAACCTAATGTCGTGACCTGGTTCTCTCAACCTCACTACTCACGTAAGGCAACCTCATAAACCTGGTTGTGCTCTGTGAAACCTGGCAGGTTGCACAACCTCAAGGTAAGGGATTAACCTCAAGGAAATCAGAAACCTTGTAAGGCAACCTGGCAACCTAGCCTCAGTCTCTGAATACCATGCAGACTAGCTACCTCTAGTATATTCTCTGATCTCGAGTATGGTAAGTATATTTTTACATGCTCTGATTTTAAAACACGAAACCTCAAGGTAAATTTCAAGATCAAGTTTTCTAGAAAATAGAGCATCATAGCGTAAAAATTTTAATCACTCAAAATAAGCAATATATTGATACCCACTTGATTCCAACCTTTACAAATGATCTATCTAGTGTATAAGAACAGGTTTGAATCATCTGGAGACATTTGAAGAACAAATCGAGTAAAGTGAGGATTGTGTCAAAAGCATTAAACGCAACTTACCTTATACGGCAATAATCTTCATCTCCCTTCTGTCACCAACCTCAAAGGACATTTTTATGATAAATAAGGAATGTTCTTCAATGGATAAAGACCATAGGAATGTATCAATGTCAACGGCTACAAATTCAAGTCTAACGGATAAATCAACGGACAAAAATTCCTCAGCTATAAATACACCTCCATTTATTGCAAGCAATAACTTCTTGAGCTATTTATACGTATCATTAATTTTTAAGTGTGTTGTATTTATTATATCATTAATTTCATTGTGAGCTTCAATGATTATTATTCAACTCTTCTGAGAGAGTATTAATTGTTCAGTATCAATACACTTGAGAGATACTTAAGGTTGATTGGGAACCTTGAGTAGGGGACTTTGATTGAGCATTGTAAGGGGAGTGATCCTTAAGAGTCAATTGAGTACGTACTGTGGCACCAAGAGCCCGTTTTAAATCTTGGGGAATAGTTGAACTCAGTGGTGACTGAGAACTGGATTTAGGTCAGGAGTTGGACCGAACCAGTATAAACTCTTGTGTTATTGAGTTTAATCAAAAATTTAGAAACACCCAATTCACCCCCTCTTGGGTGATTAGCTTGCCTCTTTCACATACAAGTCGTATCAAATTGGCTTAAACTACTCTAAAATTGTATCATCTGAAGCATATTGCTTGTAAAGAGATACCACCTTGAATATGTTTGAGTTGTTGACATAACACTGATAATAGGATATATATGAGAAAGGAGGAAGGAAGTTCTAGGTCCTAATTTTGGGTCCTTTTGGCTGTGTACCTGCCATGAGAGTGAGCAAAAATGGTTGCTGGGAGGAAGCCAATGCACTAGCAAAATTACATAACTAAGAACTTCTCAAAATGTTTCAGAAGCAAGAAACTCAACTCAAAGGCTTCAAATACTCAACAAGCGATTTCTATAGCTTTCTCTTAGATATGATTAATTTCCCTTCTAGACATGGTGAGTGTGAAGGTCATTGTTGTTTTATCGTAATATAGCAATAATTTCAAATGCTTTGGAGATAAACTGATTGGATTTTTTTTGGCATTGATAGGTTTGATGAAAGGGAAGAAGGCATGTTGTGGGAGTGGTCCATTTGGAGGGAATAGACTAAGAAAGAATTTTGAGGCCTGCGAAGATCCAAGTGGGTTCATGTTCTTTGATCCTATTCATCCCATAGAATCAGTGAACCAGAATTTTGAAAGCATAGTGTGGAATGAAAATTGCAACCAAACATGGCCTTACAATCTCAAAGAGCTATTTAAGGAAAATTAGGCCTTACAATCATCAACAAACCTTACAGATTCTATGGAAAACTTGTTAGCTCTTGAATGGATATAATTTCAGATTCTTCAAGTTTGACTTGTTTGCATCTACCATAAATGGTGTCTGAACTTTTACAAATTAATAAAATACAAAATCATTTACTAGTCTATGTGTTGCTTTAATTGTGACATTTATACTAGCCATCGACTACTTATGGAAATGGTATTCAAATTTATTCCATCAGTTTAATTTGGTGCGGTCTGGGGCCTTTCCATTACAAGGCCTCTCTACTTTGCCTCCACTTAGATAAAACTACATCATTTTGAATTCAGCTAGAATCTCAGCCATTCATTTCAAAGTTTTTTCTTGGCCGTTCTTGTGTTCCTTTTGTTGAGGCAAGCTTTACACCCAAGAGGGGGTGAATTGGGTGTTACAAAAATTTCATGAATGTTCAAACAAGAAGCTTATACTGGTTCAGTCAAAATCCACGACTTATGTCTAGTTCTCAGTAACTACTGAGTTCCACTAGTCTTCAAGATTTCAATGGGCTCCTAGCACCATAGTGCATACTAGATTCTAACACTTAAGATATCACTCCCCCTTACAGTGTGTAATCCAAGTTTGTACTCAAAGTCCCTTTGCTTTAAGTATCTCACAAATGTTTTTAGAAGGGTTTATACAAATACCCTCTCTAAGAGTTGAATGATAAACATTGAAGATTGGTAGATAAGGAATTTAACACAATAATAAATTCAATACTATCTCAATAAATTTTTACTTCGTTCATTAGTTGTTGTCATCTTAAATGATTGACTATTCATAGCTTCAGAGAATTTGTTGACTATTGTGTCACCATAGGTGCCTGTTGGGATTTCATCATTCCTCTGCTTCTTGCCATTGAGAGACATAAAGAATTTCTTCTCTGGGTTAGGAATAGAGTCGTTGAAGTAAAGAGAACATTGTTTGGTTGAATCTTGCCAAATTCGGATACGCATTAAATGCCTCTGACACATTTATTACTTTTTGAAGATTTAAGATTGTGTGGCAATATTGAAAATCACAATCTATTATAATGAATAAGAGAAGTCATTAGTGAAGTTTAGAATCAAATGGGTATGTGAGGTAGGCTGAAATATGGGCTCAATAAAGGTTAGGTTGGGATCAAGTGTAGGAGAAGAGGGATGTGGAATATAACTAAAGCCTAGTATGTCTGAAGGTGCTATAGTTACATGGACAGGTTGTGAGATATTAGGATGAATGGATATAAAAATGGCCAATGATAGCTCAAGGAGAGGCATGTAGAGATGGTATGGGAGAGGAAGTAGGTATCTGTGACTCGTGCCCTTGCTAGTACCTTGAATGTAATACATGGCATCAGCAAATAAGGGTAGAGAAGCATATATAGCTCTCAACGCTGTGCTCTACTCTTTCTCATGCTAAACTAGTAAATCAACTTGAGCATGGAGAGGAGCCAACTCAGTCTGAATAGCGTCTCTGATAAAGTCCTAAAGAGCCGGGTCTATAGACTATGGTTAAAGTAAAGAAGCAGATGACTAAGTGTCGTCATCAGGAGCTTGAGTTGATGCCTGAGGATAGACTAAGGTTGTGACTGAGATGGAAGAGGAGTCTTCTTATGCTTCATGGAATATGTAGGCTCAAGTCCAAGTAATGGTAATTCAATTGCCATGTTCGTGAGATAAGAAGCGTCCAAACGATGAGGTCTCTCAATAACACCACTTGAATCAAGATACCAGATCTTGTTTGCCTTAAGAATTAGTGAAACAATATGAGGGAAAGGTATCCTCATGGATGGTCGACTAGAAGTGTAATATCTACGTAACTCATATTACAAGAAATCTGCTAGGTTCCTTTTCTCCTTACAAACCACTAGTGCAAACAACTTATATTCCTGAGTAGTAAAGTGCGACCAATTCCCATACTTGTAAATGATCATTTGAGAGAACACATACCATAGAATGCAATGAAAATCACTCATCTTGGTTGGACAAAATCTCAAAGGACAACTAGAACTTCAGGCCTCAGAACTTTAAAGATCTCAGAATCACTCATCTTCGACTCCTGATATACTGGTGGCTTCTTGATCCCAAGCCACTTGTTGATTTTTTATGTTGAAATCAAAAACTCTTGCCCTCTAACTTTAGCCTTCATCTCTTCTTCTTCTTCTTCCTCTTTAGACTCAGACCTTAGAGACTTCTCTTTAATCTCCAAGCTAGCATAAAATTGCTTCACAATCTTCAAAGAGTATGGAAGATTCACTAATAACCAAGGTCTGTAATGAGTGAAGTAACTGGACAAGTCAAGATGAGCTTAATTCTTAAGTGCTCAATATCAAGATATGGCATATTATGGATGCTCCTCTTCTTGAACTCTTCAGTATATCTGACTGTATCCACAAGCTCACTCGTATTAAAATTAAGAGTAGCTAAAGTCCCTTTATCTTCTTGAGGTTGAACCAGAATGTGAGTAGATGTCCCTTGTCTCTGTGTACTATCTTTGCCAATCCGAATAGCCTCATCTATCATGTTGACTAAAATTTGTCTAACTAAAGCATCCAACTGATCCTTCCATAGCCTATGATGAATGGAAAATGATGGAGCACTCTCTGTAGAGTCTGATGAAGAGGATATATATGCTAGACCTTTTCCTTTCCCTTGAACTTGTTTCTTTGGGGTTGATCGAGAATGAGTCACTGGAGGTTCCTGAATCACTACTCCCCTCACTCTCAATGCTATTATGGCCTTTGGAGTTACTGTAGACTTTAGACCCTTTAAAGCTTTTAGTGCCACCATAGCTTTCAGAGCTTTCTTAGTATGAGGTTGTTTGTCTTGAACCTTAGGTCTATGTTTCTTTATCGGAGGCTCTTTCTTCTTCTTAGAGACTGGCTCTTTCCTTTCTATGTAGTTTTGGCCTTCTTCGAGGTTTTCAAAACCTTCTTCGATGTCAACGACTTTGTCAGAGCCTCAATTGGAGATTTCTCTTGATTATTGCCATCAGACTTGTTTGGTTCCTCAGAGGTATGAAATGGAGAAGTCTTTGTTCAAGCCATTTCCCCTTATTTACTCTGAATCAACCCTTAAGAGTGAATACCAAAAGTCAAGAGAGACCATAATGACAAAAAGGAATCTGAGAGAGCCAAGATTGATGGATTTAGGGCTTTTGAATCAAGAAGGAATTGGAGAGTATAATGGTTGAAAATGGAAGAGTGGTAACAGTTTTGAGAAGTTGAGAAAGTATGTTGATACAGAGAAACACTCGAGGGAAAGATATGAGTTTTTGAAAAACTAAACGGTCATGACAAATATAGCGTGCCCTAGCCCATAACCTCAAGGTTGTGAAGAAACCTCAAGGTTTTCAAGGGCATTTGATTACCTTGAGGTTACAAAGGTACCTCGAGGTTTGAGGACATAGGATGACATTGAGCATTTATTGATGTATACTTTTCAGAACAATCTTGACCCCAATACCTCAAGGTTTTACCTTAACCTGGAGGTTTCATTCACACGTTTACCTCTTCAGTATGTTGAAACCCGATACCTCGAGGTTTTACCTAGACCTTGAGGTAAATATCATGCTTCATGCTTCTGTTTCTAGCAAACCTTACTCGAGGCTGTAGTGAAACCTTGATGATACTTCCTTGTAACTTACAATTCTTGTAAAACAAATTTTCTAATTCTTTGATGCTTAAGTTAGTAATAAATAAAATTCTTTTAAAGTAAGAACATAGGATCTAACTTACAATTCATTGAGATTTACCATTCCCAATTCTCTTCTTATATGCAGAAATTGATCCTTGGCTAATAGTTTTGTGAAGATATCCACAAGTTAAAGATGAGTAGGAATGAACACCTTTTTTACATCCTTCTTTTGTACATGATCTCTAATGAAGTGGTGCCTAGCATCCATGTGTTTGGTTCTTGAATGTTGAATTGGATTTTTTTCCAAACTAATTGTGCTTGTATTGTCACAATAAATGGGAACTTCCTTAACATTAATTCCTAGATATTGTATTTACTGTTTCAACAAAAGTACTTGAGCACAACAATTTGTTATAGCTACATATCCTGCTTCAGTGGATGAAAGAGATATCGTATTCTGTTTCTTGCTGAACCAAGATATTAAGTAGACTCCAAGAAATTGACATTGACCACTAGTACTCTTTCTATCCATTTTATAACTAGCATGATCAGAATTAGAGTATGCTATAAGATATTCTGATCTTCCTTTTGGATAACAAATTCCCAATTTAGTTGTGTCAGCAAGATATCTAAAAATTCTTTTAACTAGTTCTGCATGTGATTCCTTTGATGAAGCTTGATATCTTGCACATATGCCCATACTAAATTGAATATCAGGACAACTTGCTATTAGATAGAGTATGATCCTATCATTCCTCTATATTTAGTGATGTTGTAGTATGCCCCTTTCACATCTACATCAACAAGAGTTGTTGAACTCACTGGGGTGTCTGCTCCATTAGCTTGATCCATTCCAAACTTATTTAGCAATTCTTTGAGATACTTGGTTTGAGAGATGAAAATGTCATTTCTCCTTTGTTTAATTTGCAATCCTAAAAATAATGTCAATTCTCCCATCATGGACATTTCAAATTCACCCTACATAGTCTTTGCAAATTCTTGACAAAGATTTTTATTAGTAGCACCAAAAATAATATCATCAACATAAATTTGCACAATTAACATGTCCTTTCTAATATGTTTGATGAATAAAGTAGTATCTACTTTTCCTCTAACAAACTCTTGGTTTAACAAAAACTTACTCAAACATTCATACTAAGCTCTTAGAGCTTGTTTCAACCCATAAAGATCTTTCTTAAGTTCAAACACATGATCTGGTTTTAAAGAATCTTCAAAGCCTGGAGGTTGTTAACATAAACCTCCTCCAAAATGTTTCCATTTAAGAAAGCACTTTTCACATCTATTTGATATAGTTTAAAACCTTTTATACATGCAAAAGCTAGAAGAACTTATATAGCTTCCAATCTTGCCACTGGAGCATACGTTTCCTCATAACCAATTCCTTTTTCTTGATTATATCCTTTTGCAACAAGTCTCGCTTTATTTCTAACAATAACAGCAGACTCATCAAGTTTGTTTTTGAACACCCATTTTGTTCCAATCACTGGATGATCCTTTGGTTCGAGTACCAAATCCCAAACTTGATTCCTTTCACGTTGATTTAGCTATTCTTGCATTGCAATCACCCAATCATTATCTAAGAGAGCTCCATCAATGTTTGAAGGCCCAATTTCATAAATAAATGCTAAAAAACTAACTTCATTCAAAATTCTTCTCCTAGTTTTCACATCTTCTCAATATTTCCTATCACTTTGTCTATAGGATGATCTTTGTTAAAATGACAAGCCTTTAGCTGATCCTTTTAAGAAATAGGAGAAGAATCATTTTTATCATCATGTTCAGTGGATGAGATAGGTTCACTTGAAATAGTTAATTCTCCTAATTTTAGAACAAGATTAGTTTTATCTTCCCTAGATTTTGTTAGAGAATCATTTTCAACAAACACAACTTGAATGGATTCCTCAATTGTGTAAGAATATTATTATAAACTCTATATGCTTTACTTCTACTAGAATAACCTAAAAATATTCCTACATCAAATTTGGGATCGAATTTACCTAAGTTTTCCTTACCATTGTTGTGAATGAAGCATTTGCATATGAAGATATAGAGATATGCAATGCTTGGATTTCTTTCTTTGTATAGTTCATATGAAGTTTCACCTAGTACGTTTATGATGTAAGCTTAGTTTAATATGTAGCTTGCTGTATTCATAGCATCAACCCAGACGACTTGTGAAACTTCTTTTTCATTCAACATAGCTTGAGCCATTTTAGTTAGCACTCTATTCTTTCTTTCCACAACTCTATTTTGTTTAGGAGCCCTAGGTGTTGAAAAGTTTTGATCAATCCCATGTTCTTCACAAAATTCTCCAAAGACTTTCTTGTCAAATTCTCCACCATGATCTATTCTAATAGACACAATTGAACAACCTTTCTCATTTTGGTCCTTTCTAGCAAAGATAATGAATTCATCAAAGTTTTATCTTTGGATGGCAAAAATATTGTCCATGTGAAATGAGAAAAATCATCTACTATAACTAACGTATATAAATTCTGTCCAAAACTCTTCACTCTTGCTGGACCAATTAAATCCATATGAAGAAGCTATAAAGGTTTTTTAGAAGATATATGGTTCTTTCATTTGAAAGAAGATCTAGTTTGTTGTCCTTATCAGTACTTTGACTCACACTTAATAAGTTGTGGCAGAAGCCTTCCACATGATATACATCTTTGACCACAATTCCATTTGATCTTCCTACTTCTCTAATTTTGACTATCTTCCTGCATTGATTTCCTCCAAAGCTTACTTTTCCTCCATCTTTGGTTTCAATTGTGAAAAATTTGTTTGTCACATGTCTTATGTCTTGAGCATCCACTATCAATATACCATTTATCTCGTCTAAATGCTTTCAGACATACTTGTAAACCATAAATCATTTTTTAGGTACCCAAGACTTTTTGGGTCCTTTAGTGTTAGCTAACTCTACTTTGGGAACATAAGATCCATTTGGAACACATTTATATCCCTTAACCATACCATGCTTTTTAAAACAACAAGAGGAAGTGTAATGTCCTTTTCTATTACAATGATTGCAAAATGCAAAAGGATTTGAGATGAAATTGCTTTTTTGAAAGTAACTTAAGTAATTTTTCCTCTCTTTCTTCTTTTGCCCTTTCCCTTTGTCTTCATTAGGTACATATCCTATTCTGAATTTGTCCCTAGTGACTTTTTGAGATTTTAAAATTACTTTCAGCGTTTCACTTCCTCGTGTGAACTTTTAAACAATTTTGGTTAAGTCCTCATTCTTCTTTTCTAGCTGAGAACAGTTAGAGCAAGTATATTGAACTTTTTAACAATTTTGGTTAAGTCCTCATTCTTCTTTTCTAGATGAGAACAGTTAGAGCAAGTATATTGAGGTTGTTTTACAAGATCGTTAACCATTTTCTTATAGACAACTAGTTCTTTTACTAATTTAACAAAATCATAATGCAAAGCATTATACTCAAATTGAAGTTCATCAAGAGTGGTTACCTCTTCAGAATATGATTCCTCATCACGAGCTACATGACATATGTTGGCTTCTTCATCAGTATCACTTTCTTCATCTGATGAACTATCTCCCCATATCGAGCTGACATATGCCTTTTTCTTTCTAAATTTCTTTTTCTTTTTCTCTTTTGAGAGATATGGACATTCTACTTTAATATGCACATGTTTATTGCATTCATAACAAATGACTAGGTCCTCTTTTATGAAATCTTTTGAATCTAGAACCTTTTCGATAAAATATCTTAAATCTTTTTATGATCATTTCCCATTTCTTCATCATCTATTTCATCATCATCATCATCATCTGGATCATCTTCTTTAATCACATTGAGTATGATTCCCTTCTTTCTTTTCTCATTGAGCTCAAATATTTCCTTTTCAAATTTTTGTTTGCCCTCATATTTAGATAGACTTCCAAAGAGAGCCGCCATAGATCTCATGGATTCTCTTCGAGCTTCCTCAATGGCTATGACCTTAGCTTCCCAGTCACTAGTGAGAATGTTGAGAATCTTTCTCACTCGTATCCCTTGCACATATGTCTTTCCCAATGCTGAGAGTTGATTGATAAGATGAGTATATCTTAACTCTAACTCAACAATACTTTCCTTGGATTTCATTCTAAGCAAATCAAACTTTTTAGTAAGAGTATTGATTATGTTTTCTTTGATAATTGTCCCTTCATGAGCGATTTCTAAGGCATCCCATATTTCTTTTGCCGTTGATAGATTACAGATTTAAAAATAGTCTTTCTGACTTATAGCACTCTAGATCATAAGAATCGCCTTACTGTTGAGTTTAACTAACCTTCTATCTTCATTATCAAATTCTACTGGCTTCTTTTTCAATCTAGTTAATCCTTCAATCTTTATAGGAACATAGTTCCCACTTTCAATCACGTCCCAGAGACCATATTTAGTTTCCATCACATATACTCTTAACTTTACTTTCTAGAAAGCATAATGTTCTCCGTTGAATCTAGGTGGCCTTATGATAGAAGCTCCATTAGGTAGTATGCTTTCACATAAGCTCGCCATCAATATCTTCTCAGGTGGTTAAAACTTTAAACAAGAAGCCTTACTCTGATACCAAATGCTGAGGCAAGCTTTACACCCAAGAGGGGGTGAATTGGGTGTTACAAAAATTTCTCAAATGTTCAAAAAAGAAGCTTATACTGGTTCGGTCAAAATCCATGACCTACATCCAGTTCTCAATAACTATTGAGTTCCATTACTCTCCAAGATTTCAATGGGCTCTTAGCGCCATAGTACAGACTTGATTCAAACACTCAAGAGATCACTCCCCCTTATAGTGTGTAATCCAAGTCCCCACTCAAAGTCCCTCTACTTTGAGTATCTCACAAATGTTTTCAGAAGGCTTTATACAAATACTCTCTCTAGTTGAATGATAAACATTGAAGATTGGTAGATAAGGAATTTAAGACAATAATAAATGCAACAGTATGTCAATAAATTTTCACTTCTTTCGTTAGTTGTTGTCATCTAAAATGATCGAGTATTTATAGCTTTAGAGAGTTTTTTGACTGTTGTGTCTATATAGGTGCTTGTTAGGATTTCATCATTCCTTTACTTCTTGCCATTGAGAGACATAAAGAATTTCTTCTCTGGGTTAGGAATATAATTATTGAAACAAAGAGAATGTTGTTAGGTTGAATCTTGCCAAATCCATATACGCATTAAATGCCTCTAACACATTTATTGCTTTTTGGAGATTTAAGCTTGTGTGGCAATATTGAAGATCACAATCTATTCTAATGAATAAGAGAAGTCACTAGTGAAGTTTAGAATCAAATGGGTATCAATAAAACAATTAATTAAATCAATATATAAATTACGCTACAATGCATTGTTTTCTAAAAAACTAGTTTTTCAAAATAACCTTGAAGTTTTGAAGTCTCCTCGAGGTAACTTCCAATAAGACTTCAAATAGGTATTTAGAAAGAGAAGTTCAAATGCATGCTTGAACCTTGAGGTTCGTAGCCAAATCTTGAGGTATCAAGATTTTGAAATTAGTAAGTTAGAGCATGTGTAAAGATTTTAAGACAAAGTACTTATCGGCCTTGAGGTCAAGAACTAACCTCAAGGTTTCTTTGATATAGGCAACTCAGCAAAGTTTGTTGATACAAAGGAAGGTTTCAAGGAAACATTGCAGAGATGTCAAGGTTGGGTCAAACCTTGAGGTTTGCCTTACTCTCAGAAGACAGTGAGATTTCACTCTAACCTTGCTCTAAAAGCAAGGTTTGACAAAAATCCTGCCATTGTTGGAAGGGACTAGAACCTCAAGGTTTCATACAAACCTTGAGGTTTGCGTTCAACCTCACCAACAGCAAGGTTTTGGAGAAACCTTGCCTCAATGGCAAGGTTTCTTCAAAACATCGCCATTGAGTTGAGGTGACTGAATCCTTGAGGTTTATGGAAAATCTCGCTCACAGTGAGGTTTGAGGCAAACCTTTTGTGGCAAGGTTGCCAAACCTTGAGGTTTCCTTGAAACCTCAAGGTTTGATTGTAAACCTTCTGCAATCAAACCATTTTTAGTTATTTGAAAACTTTTATCATATACACTAATTGAATATTACTTAAGATCAATTGCTTAAGTAATTTCCCTTTAGTTAAACATATTTAACATATATTCAAAACATTCTAAGTTTAGTTATCATCAAAACATAGGATCTAACACCTATATTGGTGCTACCGTTGATGCTTTGTTGTCATTGCTTCCATTCTTCTGCTATCATGAGGATTTTTATAATAGTTATGATTTATAGGTACATTCATGAGGCATTGAACTTTTGTCCTGGAACCCCCACTTGGTGCAATCAACGATGAAGTAGGCAAGGGAAATCCAATTTTGTACCCCTTCATAGCTTTTGAGTCAGAATTTAGACTTCCAATTTTGATGAGTAGAATTTTAAGGAACTCATGGTATGAACAATTAAAGGCAAGATCATTTATTTGTTTTAATATATTTGATGGACCCTTCCTATGTTCATAATCTGTTAGAGCTTGAGATCTTCTTTCTATCTGGTAATAAACTCAGAAAGCGATGATTTCATTAGACATCTTTTCCATATGGTTTATTTGTTATGGTTTTTATTTTTTCATGTATTGTGCAATCGAGCACACACTCGGATGAATCAAAGGATAGAAGAAGAATAAGAAGAAGAAGAAGAGTAATGTCGCAAGATAGTGACTAAAACCTAGAAATGAAGTAGAGAAAGAGAAGCAAGGGAAAGAGAGAGAGATTAGTAAAATATATTATGTACTTGGTAAAATGTATTCTGGATTATTAGTCTTTCTTTATCTATTTACATAGTCTTTATATACACATTTACATAATAGCCCTTAGTCATATTGTAACAACTTTAAGTTACTCTAACAACTATTAGTTACACTACAATGAATGAAGTTAGTTACATTACAATGAATGGTTAAACTACTAATTATACTCCTATCACCCCTTCTCAAGCTAGAGCATGAATGTCAAGCATGCCTAGCTTGGATATGTTGGCTTGGAAAGTAGATAGAAGGAGAGGTTTAGTAAACACATTAGCAAGTTGATCAATAGACTGAATAGAAAGAAGATGAATGACACCAGCATGTAATTTTTCATGAACCAAATGGCAATCAATCTCAATGTGTTTTGTACATTCATGGAAAGTTGGATTAGTAGCATTGTGGAGGGCAGATAGACTATCACAATAAATGACAACAATATGAGATAAAGCAACATGAATATCCTGAAGAAGATAGATAAGCCATTGAACCTCATAGGTAGTACCAGTTAGAGCCCTATATTTAGCCTTAGAAGAAGAATGAGAAACTGTGGATTGCTTCTTAGCCTTCCAAGAAATGAGAGCACTATCAAGAAAAACACAAAAGCTAATAATTAAGCGTTTGGAATCTACACAACCAACCCAATCAGAATCACTGTAGGCCTTGAGTTGGCAATCAGAAGTAGAGGAAAAGAAAAGGCCTTTAGCTAGAGCAGATTTGATATAGCGTAATACACGATGAGCAGCCCTTAAATGAATGTCAGAAGGAGAATCCATGAACTGACTCAATTGTTGTACAACAAAAGTACTATCTAGTCTTCTAGTTGTGAGATAAAGTAGATTACTAATGAGAGTCCGATAAGAAGATATATCAAAAAATGGAGTACCCCTTTCATGTGAAATTTTGAGATGATGATCCATGGGGCAATAAACAGGCTTACAACCCAAAAAATTAGAATTAGACAATAAATCCAGAGAAAATTTTTGTGTTGGCAAAGAGTAATACCTTTAGAAGATCTAACGACCTCAAGACCAAGAAAGTACTTGAGATTACCAAGATCTTTGATCTTGAAAGTAGCATCTAATTTGGATTTGACAGATGCAATTTCAGAAGTTTCATTACCAACTAAAAGAATTTCATCCACATAGAAAAGTAATGCAATAAAAGAAAAACCAACATGCTTGATGAATAAAGAGTAATCAGCAGTAGATTGTTTATAACCAAATGAAATGAGAGCAGCAAAGACCATATGTAGCCATTGGCGGTTGGCTTGTTTTATGCTATATAAGGACTTTTGCAATTTACAAAAAATGTTATGAAAATAAGACTTAAAACCAGGAGGCAAAGACATATATACCTCTTCATCAAGCTCACCATGCAAAAATGCATTGTTAACGTCAAGCTATTGCAAAGACCAATTCTGAGATACAACAAGGGCAATTAGAACATGAACAATGTTCATTTTAGCGACTGGAGAGAAAGTATCAAGATAATCAAGTCCCTCAATTTGAGTATAGCCCTTTGCAACCAAATAAGCTTTGTACCTATCAAGTGTACCGTATGATTTTAATTTGGTACGATAAACCCACTTACACCCAATGGGGTGTTTACCAGGGGAAGAGTAGTGAGACTCCAGGTTTGATTTTGTTCAAGAGCAAGGATTTCAATAGCCATGACATCTCCTCATTCTTTAAATTTTATAGCATGAGCATAAGAAGTAGGTTCTATGATAGTGGAATTGGAAAGAAGATACTTGCAATGTAAAATAGAAACATGATTATAGGAAATGATTGAAGAAAAAGAGTGATGTGTACCTTAAAAGTCTAGTAGTGTAGTAGAAGTCAAAAGAGCACAGTGATAATCACACAAGTATGAAGGAGGATGATGAGAACAAGATGATTTTTGAGTAAGAGAAGGAACAACAGAATTAGTAGGAGCTAGAGAAACTAAAGGTGGATTAGGAATGCGAGAAATAAAACGATTATGGGGGGAAGAGGAAGAAGAAATATTATAATCCAAAGAGGGAAAAGGTTGTGGCATGGAAAAGAAATAATCAAGATCAGGAGAAGAGGATGAAATGGAAGATAAAGGGAAAATGTGTTCATAAAAATGAATATCCGGGATATAAATGCGATTAATGGCAATATCGAGCAAAAAATAACCTTTTGTATATAACACCTCTTTTATAGCCTTTACCTTATCATATTAGAGCTATTGGAATCACTAGTTATGACTCTAAGTTGGGAAAATGAGGGAAATTTTTTTTGCCTTTCTCGGGTTACTATTCACTTGATCATTAATTTCGACCAACTTTAGAAAATCATAACTAATTCTAGAAAAATCGAAACATGATGATTCCAAGCTCATTGGAAAGATCTTTCCTTCCTTTATAAGGGAAAAATAATCTCAAACCATAATAGGATATCATAGCACACATGAAGCCCCTCAAAGTTTCATTGTTCATAAGGTTAATTTGGACTATTCATTTGGTCATTTTTCAATTTTCCAAGATTTTTGGCCTAACTTTGGG
This sequence comes from Acacia concinna, assembly GCA_037177275.1. Lineage (NCBI taxonomy): Eukaryota > Viridiplantae > Streptophyta > Magnoliopsida > Fabales > Fabaceae > Acacia > Acacia concinna. The sequence goes on along the minus strand of JBAGKO010162481.1, from coordinate 5,896 downwards.
AAGGCATAACTTTTGCTTAAAATCTCCAAATGATATGATCTACCACTCCATTTGTAGTTAAAAATTCCCTCTATTAGCATGCAAAGACTCATGGACAGATATAGTCATTTTCTCAAATCATGGCCAACCCAATTTTAAGCCCAAAATAGCCAAAAATCTAGTGCCAATCTCACCATATTACACTGCTATGCCATTTTTCCCTTTTCTCAAAATTCTAACGTCACTTGGACAGTATAATGGCTAAGGTAAAGGCATTCCTCATATTACATCATCAACAACAATAGCATAAATACATAATACAGATGTCCAGAATCCAATATCCAATACATACATCATATTACAGTTATCCAAAATCACACAGGGAAGCAAAATAAACATCCTCTTTCTCTTCTCCTTGCTTCCCGAGGTACCTTCACCTGCATTATGGAAAGGGTAAGGTTTATGGGGAAACCATACCCTTTCCATAATGCAGGTGAAGGTACCTCAAGGGAAACCTTGGTAGCTGATTGAAACTGAGATTGTTGCCTAAATCGGTCTGTCAGATGATTGCACAAATAGTGTAGTATAGGGCAACCAGTCGTTCTTCTCAAGGAACTCTATTTGGAATTCTTAAGTACCTAATTTTAACTTAAACCTAATGAGTTGTTTAATTAGGGGGTTTTCGTGGTGCAAGTAACTAAATTACACTAAATCTTTTTGGATTTTTAGGGTTTTAAAAATATTTTTAGCGAAAGTTCTTATGATGGACTAGTGTCTCGATAATGTTCGCTCAGTTATCCTCGCTCTCTCAAAAGATATTGGGAGTTTTTTATTCTCTAAGTCCAATTTTGAAAACCCTAAGCAATCACTTAGGTCCAATGATTTAATTAATGACAAACCTTCCTATGATCCTAGGTTGATCAATTATTAATTAATTCATTGTTAAGTTCTCTTAGAGTGCTCTTAAGATGAATGAATTCTCGAATTGTCAATCAACAATCCGAGAATTATGTGCGAGAGGAAAAACCAATCACAATCATGGCAATTACCAATCACACATAAAAGAAGTCTTTAAACTTTGATAAATATAAATCGCTAATTCAAAACATCATCCACAAGCATAAAATCCGGATCTTCATAAATTACAATCATAATCAAATCATCCCAGAAAAACTTGCTAAATCTAGGAGAATCACAAGATGAAGAAGAAATAGAATATCTAAATAGGTCTACTCCCCTAGTTATTACGTAAGCTCCAACCTTGTGATCCATCACCGAAAGGCTTAGGTGTTTAGCCTCTCATGCCTTCGAATATCCCTCTAACACGATCAGTCATCGAATCCATAAGATGCAGTTGAAGGTTTTGGTGAGGAATTTGTAGATTAAGGTTATAGTGGTTGGAATTGGTGGAATTTAGGTATATGGAGGCTAGGGTTATGGATTAGGGTTTGGGAATTGAGAGAATTTGAGGAACTAGGGTTTCATGCTAGTTTACGTTGAAATCTCACAAGTAATCATCGTCTCTAATCATAGGTTAACCTCCCCTTTTATAGCTAATCACAAACTCTAATCCAAAATGCATCTTTTTAAGATTACGAACTGAAGTTGCGACCTCAGGGTCTTTAAGCCGTGACTTGGCTTCGTGAAAACTCCTTACAAGCTTGACTTTACTCCAAAACACACAGCTTCATTAAAACTTCTAAGGTCGCGACCTCATAGGTCCATGTTGCGACCTCACGTGGCAGATCACCCTTCTCCATGTGTCTTAGGCTTCACACTCTGGTGTCTCCATCCTCGCTTCATCTTGGGCTCCAACTTCTCATTTTCTTGCCTGAAAATATCATCACAAAGAAAGTTTTGCCAAGGCAAGTGAAGAATTACATAAAGGATATAAAATAATTATATTTTTACCCATAAATTAGCAAAATGCAAAGTCTAAACATTTAATCCATAAACTATAAATACCATGCAAATTGAGGGTAAATGCGTGCAATTTAGATATAAAATACCCTAAAAAACCATGTAAATATCATGTTATATCAGTAGCAGAACCGTAACTAATAACATTATAATGCAATGCATGTCATGCAATATGCAATGCTCGTAACTACTCATCTAGTGCCCTCTCTCTCGACACTCACCTTGTATAGGGAGCATGCATATGACTCTACCTTTATCACATAGCCAAGGCATATAAACAGAGAGTCATACATCTCACACATCTCATACATGCATTAACCACAACACAGTAACACAAGCAGAATCATAAAGCAGACAAGTAAAGCATTAATAAGCCAAGGTTAGAAGTTCTAGCTACAGATTACTCGAGTGATGCAGGTGCCTTTCCTCTTCTTCTTTGGATACTGGACAACTCCTTTGTGATGCCTAGACATAACAAAACAATTAGGCATTCATATATGCTACTGTTACTAGCCCAGAACCCCTTCCCCTTAAACTTGGGTTTCGAACTACCCTTATCCTTTAATCAATTTTAGAGGCTTATCCTACACAATTTCTACCTCTAAATCCATTTATGATATCCATTTCAACAAAATCACACTCCCCCTAACCTTTCCCCCTTAGGCCGAAACAGTACCCCTTCTTGGGGTCCTTGGTGATTTCATCGGTTCGACATTCCACACATATTCTTTCAACCTTTCCTTAGGTAAAACATAGCTCTGAACACATTGGAACCATCAAACTAATGAAAATCAAACCACATCTCATTCTAGGGTTCATGGCTAAAACTCCCTCTTCTTATACAATGAAAGAACTCAACCTCAATCAAGCCTACACACCAACTACTATCCTTTTATAAACCTCACACAACTCCAAACTCTTCCTCCCCTTGCTTGACCGAATCCATGGACAACATTTCTCCCTTAGAAATGCCTTTAGAACCATAGAGACGAAGAGAAGAATGAAAGGAGATAGAGGCTAGAACATACCTTGATTGGTTGCTTGGTTGGTGTAGCTTGAATCTCCTTAAAATTTTGTGCTTGAAGGTTGAGTTTCTAGTTGGCCATAACCTCCCCAAGAGTTCCTTCTATGCACCTAAAATGGGGGGGGTGTCTCTTATTTATAAGCAAGGCCAATGGCACTCTTGTAATTTTGAGGAACTTTAGGAAAATATTATAATATTCCACGTCCTTTCCCTTATGTGCCACCTCAGCCCTTTTCTAGAGCTCTCTTGGCTTTTCCTCTAAGCCAAGTTGGCGCATGGCCCTTAAGGTCCTTCTTCGACTTTCACATAGGTCCTTCCTCGATGTCAAATTTTTACTCTGCACATAGGTCCTTCCCCGACTTTCACTTCACAAGTCAGGAGATCTTTCTCCTCTCTATAGACTAAGGCCCTTTACTCATCCCATATACCTCATCTAGCCCCAAAAAATATCAGGGTACAACCCTTTGTCTACCCAGAATTCTTTATCTAGGCCTTACAAATTTTTGGGATGTTACATTATACCCATGAGATGACTAATGAAAACACATTTGGATGCTTTAAGATCAAATTTAGTGCAACCAATAGAGGATGTTAAGGCAAAACACAGAGAGCCAAACACCTTAAAGTCTTGAAAACAAGGATCAACATGAAAAAGTCTTTAATAAGGGCTTTTAAGGGTTAAGAATAGGTGTAGGCAATCGATTAATGATAAAAACAACATGTGAAATGGCATAAGACCAATAAGCTTTGCTCAAATGCAATTGAAAAAGAAGTGCACGTGCAGTGTTTAAAATGTGATGGTGTTTATGTTTAACTAATCCTTCTGTTATGGGGTACTAACACAAGGTGTTTGATGAAAAATGCCTTTGGAGGCATAAAATTGTGGCATTGAAAATTCAACCCCATTATCATAAGGAATTGTTTGAATGATTTTCAACATAAGTGACAAAATTTTGTTAGCAAGCGTGTGTTTTAGCCTTGGGCATAAGTTTGATCCAGGTAAAACGAGTATGATCATCCGTAATAGTAAGAAAGTATTTATGCCCATGAATAGATGGAACAAAATAAGGTCCCAAAATATCTACATGAATAAGAGAAAAGGGACAAGGGGATGTATTATTACTATGGGGAAAAGGTAGATGCTTTTGTTTAGAGTTATGACAAACATCACAAGGAATGGCATGATTTTTACAAGAGATAAATAGAAATTCTTTATGAAGTCAATCTATTACAGATGAAGATAAATGCCCTAATATGTAATGCCACAAATCAAAAGATGTAGCTATTAAAGTATGAAACAACTTAGAAGAATTAATTGGAGAACGAACCTTTACGTGATGAAAGATGTATAGCCCATGAATGACTTCAGCTGTACCAATCATCTTCTAGTGGTGTATATCCTGAATAAGAAAAAAGGCTTTGGAGAAGGTAAGAACATGGTCAGTGTGAAGAATGAGTTTAGAAACAGAAATAAGATTGACAAAAATATTAGGAACAAATAGAACATTATGATGAACAAAGGGATCATTAAGATAAATAATACCAGAATAAGTAGCAGACATAGTATTATTATTAGGGAGTGCGACTATAATTGGATTAATAAAATGGTAAGAAGAGAACAAAGACAAAGAAGAATAAATGTGATTTGTAGCACTAGTATTTACAATCCAAATGTCAGGGTAAGTGATTGACAAAATACCTAAAGTTGACAAAGGTTGTAGGGGAACAAAAATATGGTTAACAACAGTAACAGAGGAAGAATTAGAATTTGAAGATTGAAGCATCGCAAGTAGTTTCAGATATTGATCCTAAGTAATAAGAGGTGGAGTTAGAAGTATGCCATCATTGTTACTAGATTTTCAATCAACAAGTGCCATATTATCTGAAGATCATTGATTCCTGAACTTAAAACCAAGTGGATATTCGTATTTCTTATAGCAAGTAGTCTCAATATGCCTAGGTTTTCCGCAATATGTTCAAACCTTATTGTTATTTCCTTTGTTCGGTCCATTAGCAACAACAAATTGATTTGTTTGACTAAGAAATAGCTTAGAAGAATCAGTAATACCAGACATTTCTCTTTCTTGTTAAGCTACCATATAAAAGACTTTCTTAACAGAAGGTAAAGGTTCCATCATCATAATTTGCGATTTCATATGAGATAATCGGTCATTAAGACCTTTAAGAAATCTAATCACATAATCATTGTCTTGGTTTTGTTTAGCAAGCTTACTTGTTTCGCAATCACATCCCCATGGCTTAAGAGGTCAAAGAGTGGAAAAATCATCCCTAAGAATTTTGAACTTAATTGGTGAAATACTCAGTTATAGATTCATCACCTTACTTCAGTGAGTAGATTTCATCTTGCAGATCTGAGATGTGAAACGCATCTCCTTGTGCATATCTGTCATGCAAATCTTCCCAAATTTCATATGCCGTATCCAGCCATAAAACACTGTGAGAGATTGTCGGTAAAATCAATGTAACAATTCAAGATTGAACCATATTGTTGCATCTTTCCCATATCGAGAAGAGAGGATCAAAGGGAGATGGCATGACAATAGACTAATCAATAAACTTCAATTTATTCTTTGGTAGCAATGAAATACGTATCGCTTGTGACCATGAATGATAATTCATTTTGATAATTTCTAAAGCATGCAAACTACTGTATATACACTCAATGTATGGATTTATCCTTCCAACAAGGGTCTTTATCTCCTATGTTCATACACATAGTTCCAATCAGCAAGAATTAATCACAACTATTAGGTCACTTATCACACAAGTCAAACCATAGGGTGAAGATCAAAAAGACCAAAAGAAACACTAGAGAACATTTTGGAATCCCTAGAGCTCTCATAAAATTCTAGGGGATCCTTGTCTAAGTCTAGAACTACAAAACTCAAGAGTGTTATGGTTTTCAAAAGAAAATGGGGTGTAAAAGTGATCGGACCGAAATTGTCACCTGTT
>JBAGKO010162390.1:0-20720 GCA_037177275.1 Acacia concinna | reverse complement strand
GTCTGTTATGAGTTCTCTAATTGATTAATTGTTTGAACTTGAGGGTTTCCCATGTTTCAATTAGGTAATTAAAATCTGTTAAATCCAACCATTATAAATCTCCCTTTGGTCTGATTAATTAATTTAGGCGAAGAAAGTTAACTCCATGTGAATCCTAAGTTGTTCCCTTCACCATAACTGAATCAAATCTCATTTTAATTAGTATTTTTTATTTTTTATTTTCATTCACGCTTTTCATAAAAATACCAAAAAACCCCCCAAAATTGCATTATCATTCTCATATAGATTTTAGAGTCATTGCATATTTCATTTAATTAGTTTTGTTGCATTTAATGTTTTTAGGTCCATAATTTGCATATTTTCTCATCTAAACTCAATTTTAAAGAAACACACATATTGCTCCTTGGGAAAATGACCTAGGTTGACCCTAAACTACATAATTAGTTATGACCTAGTTAATTGACTGCTTTAGCGACAAAGGCAGGGAAACATCATTTGTGCATAGTGTTTTTTACCAGACCTTGGCACCAAGTTGCGGATTCGAATTAGTGGATTTGGATATTGTGTTCTGGGCTTACTAGCAGAACAGTGAAAAGGCTGGCGCCTATGGGTTTATTTGTTTTCTTTTTCCCCCTGACCACATGTGGGTGTATTAGCTGAGAATTAAGATCACTTTGTTCTCCACAATTGTGGGCTTCGATTATATTTAATTAGTATCACTTTGGCATCGTGTCAACAAATGTTTCATTCATATGCCTAATTACTCATCTTTAAGACTTAGGGTATGTTTGGATGGAAAGAAAAGTGGGGAGAAAATAAATATAAGTTTCAAAACTTCCATTAATGATAAAAAAAACTTACCAATTTTGCGGGTTTTCTCTCCTAATTTTCTTTCCCCCAAATTCTCTCTCCATCCAAATATGAGATTACTATGACTTGGCAGAAAATCTTAGCATTAATTTTTGACTTTTGAATGTTACTATTGGGTCCCTTTCTAAGTTGTTTTGTTTCAATTTTATAGGTGGTTATTTATGTTCTACATCTATTTGTAATATGTAGAGACCTGTTATTTTTTTTAGTAGCATTTTGTACTTCAAAAAAACAAAAAGACTATGTGGAATTAATTGCTTTCTTCTCACTTATTGGACTTGCTTAGTTTTCTTACAATTCGATTTATTTTAATAGTCAATTATGTCTCAAATAATAAAACACTTTTATACATGCATGTTTGATTTCCTTCATTTTTTATTTGGTACTTCCCAACCATTACCTCCCTGATTGCACTATATTTTTATATAGTATTTCATGGATAATATGAGAATTTTATCATGTTAATTGAACTAAAAATGCATTATTTGTGATAATTTTGGATTGATGAATGAATACATGAAAAGTGTGAAAAGGAGATAAAATTGTCAAAATTTATTAATTATTTAGACAAATGAATTTAATTAGACTTTTGATTCTACCCATTGGATAATTTTTGCATCGTAGGCACCTGAAGAAAAAGGAAAAAAATTGCAGTTTAGCCCCTCCAAGAAACTTTTGAAATTTGCAAATAAGTCCCTGGTCAAAACTTGCGTTTTGACCAAGGTCTTAGGGCTGAATAATTGATTGGCTAGGGGAGAGCTACTGCAGGCCGCGGAGGAAGAGATCACAGCTACATTTTCGGCTGTGATTTTAGCAACTAAAAGCTACAGTTTCAGGGAGAACAAGGGAGGAGCTACAATTTTGGAGATAAACAAAAAAACAGCTGAATGTGTGCCAAAATCAGGGGCATTCGGATTAGCAGCTGCGGGTTTTGGTGATTTAAAATGAAGCAGCTAGAGTTTTAGGGTGTGTCGCAAGTGAAGAAAAGAAGAGGCCAAGAGAGAAAGGTTTGGTTCAATGCTGCGAGCTGTGAGCAGGCCGAAAAGAGAGAACGGCGAGATGAGGGAGCTTAAGCTGAAAAGGAAGAAGAGAAGGACCACTGTGAAACTACCCAGCAACTACTGCAAACCACCTTCATCTTCCTCCTCTTCGTCAGCCACCTCTGCACCGTCATTCATTTCTGTCACAGCCGTCTTCTCCTTTCCCTTTTTTACCATCACCTCTGGCGAAGAGAAAGAGCATATCCTCTCAGTTTCAACCACAATATTAGTGGGACTTCTCTATGAGCATCTAGCAAAGCACGTTGCAACTCTACAGTACCCTCAAGCTCCCATATTCGATGCCTCAGCTCATCCATCTCCACCTCATGCACGGATTTACACCTTGGAGGCATTTGGGGTTTAGAAAGCAACTGGAAAACACGGTATTTTGGATATTGTAGCAAGTTCCTGGGGTTAAAATTGTAATTCAGGAAAGTTCATGGGTGAAAATGTGATTTTGGAAAGGTTAGGGACTAAAATGTGAAAATGAAAAGTTTGGGGACAAAAATGGAATTATGGAAAGTTTTGGGGTAAAATGTAATTATGAAAAGTTTTGGGGTAAAAATGTAATTATGAAAAGTTTGGGTGACGTGGCTTTTATGACATGTGGCAATCAGTGGCTGGGCTGAGCTATCGTTGACTGGACAAAGGCTAGTGACGTCATTGTCTTCAACCTCCAACAGGTGTGTGCGGCGCATGGATCTCAGGCGAAGGCGCGTGACAGTACGTGAGGCTGTTTCCTCTGGCGAAAAAACTCCAGTCCAAGGTTTTTCGGCCTCTTGAGCAAGATGGCGACATCTGTTTGGCTGAAAAAGTATCGTAGATGCGAGTTTTGAGACTAGCAGTGACCCTCTTGGTGTGCTTCTCTGGAACTCCAATTCTCAAATGTTTTCAGGTGGTTCCCTCGCTTTAGAACCTGGTTCTGATACCAAAATGGTATAAAAACCAAAGAACCACCACTTGAATCTTCAGAGATTCTAAAAAAAACTTACTCTTATTCACTTGACTGTCACATTACAATGCTGAAGCTCCCATTTATAGTGCTAGGAATAGACAACCTATTAATCAGCTATAATTAGGGAGTTACAGGAGTTACAAAACAATATATGAGTGAAACAGAAAACTAAAGACAATTAACCCTCTGCCGTTGGAATCTGTTTTATGTTTCCGTTTCACTTACCTTATTTGATTAGATTAAGCAGGTGATTTAAGGTAGTTAATACATAATTTTTCTTATAACAACCTAACCATCTTCCTTAATATCCTTTATCTTTTTTTGCTTGATTATGGTCGAATAATAATTAATATGGATAAATTGGGAAAAGATTCATAGGTATGGGGAATAGTTATTATATTTATGACCAATAAAAAAACTCCATACTTATGTCTTATATTAAGAATTAGAGGTAGTATATATATACACATACCTTTTGATGATGGAGTAGGAAGATATGGTTGAGGTGATTTGAGTACTGCGCTACTACTATTATAGAAGAGGTAGTTTTCATATCTAATATAGCAGCTCAGTTTGATTACCCTTGCACCTTTTATGTCCCCACAACAACCATTGATTTCCGATATAGAAATGGTCATAAATTTTCATTTTTATTTTTTATATATAAAGCAAACTTCAAAGAAAACGTTTACATATCTTTTGCCTTCAGTATTTCGACGAATTAGTTTCTGCTATATATGATCAAAACTAGGCGGGACTATAAATAGTAATTAGTTTCTGCTATATATGGTCAAAACTAGGCGGGACTATAAATAGTAATTAGTTTCTGCTATACCAAAGAGGAATAAACGGTCGGTGTAATCTAGGCCGACTAAGAACAATAATATGCTCGTCTTATTCAATTTATATGGTGAAAAGAATGTATTTTTTTATTCTATTTATAAGTCATATCATTTAAATTTTTCATATAAATGCGTAATTTTATGCTTAATTAATGATTGCACAAACTTTGTTCTCACCAAGTATAGTGTACATCCATTTAACCGAGGTAAAGTTAAATAGTTGTTAAATTTTACTGCCGAGAGGGGTTTTAGGCTTTTCTTAGATCCAGTAAAGTATGTGAAAGTGACTTTTCAATATCATTTTTCTTTCCAACTAGGTATAACTTAATTACTAATAACAATGCTCATTTGATCCAATATAAAGGGCACATTATCCTTTATATTAACCACTTTATAAATTTGTTGGAGTATTTAATATTTTTTAAAATATATGAAAAACATTAGTTGGTTAATATTAGTTTTTTAAAGATTAGTTATAGTCTAGTTGTTACAATCTTGGTTGTACCGGAGTGTTAGAATTGTTTGTATATCAGCAGACACGATTGTGAATTACATCATTCATTTCAGTCAGGTTAATCCTACACCGTTGCCTCTGACGACCATATACAATAACCCCACACCTCTTGAAAGAATCGCCCCCTTCATTCGGCAATGGAGATATCACATTTAATTAGGTAAGAATCCCAATGTTGATATATATGGCTGGTTCGTTCAAGGGCTACGTGACGTTTGTTGCAGATTGACTCAAGGCTGGAAACAGTAGGAACAATAACTGCCACACAAATCGCAGGAAACCTTGTGTCTCACTGAATGCTCATAGCATATAGAAATTGATTCTCACTTTGTGTGGGAGAAACTCATGAAAAGGATTATCATGTTTCAGCACGTTGGATCTTTAGAACAACTTGCTGATATTTTAACCAAGGGACTTGTTGGTCGTCAACATAAATACATTTTAAACTAGTGAGGAACCTGTGAATGTAGACTGCCTAACTTGAGGCAGAGTTTTATAAATGGATAAGATACATTAGTGGATCGATTAATAGTAGTTTGTTAAAGATTAATTAGTTAAAGTTTAATTGGCGCAATGTACCAGAGTGTCTGACTAATTGTTTCGGCGTGTACGGACCATTTGTGGATTGTGTCATTCATTTCGGTCAAATAAGATGAAGTAATAATCATTTTCCATGGGGCCTGGTTGTTTATCATCGTATCAGAGACAGTTTGTCCTACATCTTTGTCCCTGACGGCAATACACAATAACCCTCACACCTCTCTTATGAAAACGAAACTGATTATTCAAATTTAGATTAGATACTCTAAATTATATGAGAATGATTCTAAAATATTCTGAAATTCGCAAGTGATTCATCACATAATTCTAAATGCAGAAATTTCTTTCCATCCATATCCAGACTAGAAAGATAAAGCAGCAGGAGCCATAAATATGGCGCTAAATTCACAAGTTTGGAAATAGATAACCACCTGACAATAGAAAAAGTCCAGAGCTAGCTAGCATTGTTTATATTGATGGTGGAAAACAGTAACAGAAAAGTGAATACTTTTCATTCCATCAGTTACATGAACGTGTACGAATATATATAATATATATATATAAGACGAGTCTAATTTCATCGAGGCAAGATTTCAGTGATAGATGTTTCATTTGAAACCACTGTATTGGAGCTCTGAGTTGTTTGATCCGAACTAGCTTCTGTTGCCATAGTTGGATTTAAATGAATTAAGAACGGTGGCTCTCTTGGAGATGGCAATTCAATGGAAAGATTACTAAAATATGAAACAACGTCAGCCATTGTTGGCCTCTCTTCTGGATTCTTCTGAACACATAATAGCCCAACCTGAACACATCTCATTGCTTCTATTTCACAACAAGACACCATCAGAGAAGGGTCCAATATTTGTAATGGCCTTCCCTCATTCCACTGCTTCCAAACCTGAGATGATTTATCAAAAAATGAGATAATAAAATCCTTAGTGCTCAAATTTTGGATAAAATAATACATTTGCATTACATAGATAGGAAAGTAAAATTAATAGAAACATTAAATAACATAGATTAATACTTACATCGGCTAAGAGGAATGATTTGTAGGATTTGGCATTCTTCTTGCTGCTAAGTAATTCTAAAATTATCACTCCAAAACTAAATACATCAGACTTTTCTGAAAAGTATCCATATATTAAATATTTAGGTGCCATATATCCACTATAAAATGAGAAAAAAAATTATCATTGTTAGCATAGTATCAAAATTATCATACTATATAGACAAGCAATAATATATAGCATGTGGAAACTTCACATGCACATAATTAATTTCGAAAAGCATTTAGCGAGAAGCATAGGGAAGAAATAAGAAATTCAAGACTTACTATGTTCCAACAATTTTTTTTGTGCTTCCTTGGTCTTCATCTACAGCAATCATTCTGGCTATACCAAAATCAGATATTTTTGGATTCATCTTATCATCCAATAAAATATTGTAAGGTTTAAGATCACGATGTATAACTTTAAGACGAGAATGTTCGTGCATGTAACAGAGTCTTTGCGCAATGCCTTTTATGATTTTGAAACGCTCAGACCAATTGAGTAATCTTTGTTTTTGAGGATCTATATAATCAAATGATTATAAAAACTCGTATAAGTAACAAATCAGTGGGAAAAAATAATCCATAATAAGCATGTACAAAGAAATTTAAATGAAATGTAGAAATAAGGTTATTAGTGTCGAACATACCAAATAAAAAGAAATCAATGCTCTTGTTTGGTACATATTCATAAATAAGAATTTTCTCTTGCTCTTCCAAACAAAATCCCAATAAAGCCACCAAATTTCTATGCTGAAGTTTGGCTATCAATAATATTTCATTCTTGAATTCTAATGTTCCTTGCCCAGAACTTTTAGAAAGTCTTTTTACAGCAATTTCTTGTCCATCAGAAAGAGTGCCCTAAAATCATGAACAATTGAATTAGGATAAATCAAAATTAATCATTAGTTAATTTAGGTTTAGCGTAGTTTACCTTGTAAACTTCACCAAAGCCACCTTTTCCTATTTTGTTCTCTTCAGAAAACTTATTTGTAGCAACTTCAATTGTTGACAAACTAAATTGCAAGGACTTCAGGTATGAACTTTCTACGCCAACTGGACCAATATGAATGTGAGAATATCAAAGTAAGCATACCATAGGTAAATATCCTCTTAAGTTGAAAAGTGAACAAGTGTAAAAATTGTGGGCCAAAGAAAACAAAATAAGTATAAAAATTACAGTTTTCTCTAAGAATAGCCAGCTTGTTTCTCTTCCTTGTCATTTTTCTCCTTAGTAGGTAGCAGCCCACCAAACAAAAAATTGTTACTGAAACTATGATGGGGACGATAATCTTGACATCAGTTTGTGATTTACTATCTCTTGCTCCTGACGATTACATCACAAAAATTACTCGTTTATTAAGAGAAAATGATCGTATAGCTCATGGTGAATAATGTAATGGAGAAAAAATTATAGTATTGTAAGATTTAAACCTTTTTAATCAGTTTTACCTTTTTGTAGTTAAATTGCCTTTGGAAAAGATAAGCATATAAATAGCCTAACAAGTTAAAAAGCGCACTTTTTTTTTTAACCTGAAAAAAAAAAGCACATTTAATTTAATTAAATCTAAGGATTTTTCCTCCATATCTTCTCAAAAGGAAATTATTCAATCCTTTCATCCAGAAACTTCACCCCTTAATATTATATTAATAAATAAAGGTATGTTTCGCTATCTATCTCAATGGATAATATTATACTAATAAATCAAGGAAATTTTACCCCTTCCCAATGGAAAATATTATATTTTATTTATTTCCTGCACAAAAAAATACATTAACTGTTCTCTACCCCGTATCTATCTATCTTACCCCACCGATGTGCATACAAGCGATGTGAGACAAATCCTTCACCCATCCACCTTTCAAATTGGCAAAAGCTATCTTTATATTAAGAAATTCTTTTTTTTAAAAAAAAAAAGATCATATCAATTTATAAAAGATGTAGCTTCAGGGAATCAGCAATTGCTGTGATATCACATGACCTTAAGAAATTAATTACTGACCTCCATTAGACCCAATCAGCGTAAATTTCAATTAATTGATAAGACAAACTATTGATTTGTTTATAGGAATCCATAAACGTTTGAGATCCTTATAAAAGAATTGTCATATGAACAGTTTAATTTGATATAATCCAACCACACGTTTGAGTCAAACTTCTCTAAGCAATTAAACTCCCTAATATAATATTAAGTTTTGAGAGATACGTACCTTGTGAGGAACTGGTATTGGTAGATGGAGCAAGAACAGCAATGGTCGGCAATGATAATTGTACCGAATCAATAACCGTAGGATCATAGAATAGGACATGATCAAACCTAATATTGCAGCTGAATTTGATAACCCTACCACCAACCTTGTCATGGCAACATATTGATATATCCGAGATTGCCTTCAGCAAGCAGGCATCACAATCTTGCAGAGACAAATCGGGCATGCACTGAGCAAGACCATAAACAGTTCGAGACTTATCCACTGTTGCATTTCCCACAGCCACCTTACGATGAGAATCACCAGCTGCAGCTATGGTTTTCAGATTCAGCATCAGCCGATCAAGCGAATCTTTATACTTGTCTGGATCTTTGGCCTTTTCTGGGTTGTTAAAAGCGTAGTAAAAGTCCAAGTATTGGTGTATACCAGACATTGAAGGATTTGAGTATCGAAATATACACAAGTCATAGTATCCAAATGCCTCCTTTTGATTTGGACACAGCTTTGGGAGAAGCATTGTGGCATTATTGATACAACTACGGCAATTATTTGGCTTCACATCTCCTCTGCAGAGTCCAGATGCCTCAACTATGTCAGGGTCTTGGCCATAAGTGTAACTGTAGAAGCCATAGTCGACTTTTGTGTCAGAAGTAAAATTAGAGAGAAGGATATTGAGGTTGGTGTGGTAGGCACTTGTGTTTGTGTAGTTACCATTTTCATTGAAGCACTTGTAATAAACGAAAGGTTGAGCTGGGAGAATGAGAAGATGAGAAAGGAAAGAAACAAGAGCGAAAGAAATGATAGGCATGTTCATGAAGGAATGATAGAGTTGAAGCATTTTGGGGTAATTTTATGGATGAGTGATAAGTTGTTGGCTACAGGTAACTATTTATGAAGGAATGATTGCCAATGGCTTATCGTATATCATAAGAGCTAGCTTCTTGAGAAGTTTAAATAATAATTCTATTATGAATCCTATATTGGAGCCTCATTAGTAAAATGTGGTTTATAAATTAATTAAAAGATCTTCCACTTAGTAGGCTTTGGGGATGAGCTTTCTCTTTAGATTTGTATTTATAACAAATTTTCATGCTTTACTTCTCTAAAACAGCAAGATGATCCCTACCAACCACAATGGTGTCAGTCTTTTCCCTTTCTGAAAGCAACTGGGGCTAATATTTTTTTCTAAAGAGAGAGAGATGTTAGATGCTGTTTTGTTTGATCAGTTCTAAAGAGAATTGTTTTTGTTTTGATGGATAGTGGACCCAGAGTCCACTAGGTGCAATAGTGCGTATGGATATCCTTTTTGGAGTTTTCCCACAAAATAAAAAAAAAACAACAACAACCTACTTTTGAAGTAATTAATTCCCTTTAAACTTATTGATTCTGCAGCTGGAGAAAAAAGTACATATCCAATAAAGTTTCCAGCGCAACAAGTGTTATGCATATTAGTGTCTTGTTATAAATTGTCCTTCTTGTTTGAATGTTTTTGTAGTGACGATTGCAGCATTCATGTAATTACATATTTACTAAAGTGGCCTCAATTGATGATGTCTCATTACACAAAAGAATCGAGTTATATGTTGATGTGCTTGTGCATTTTTATAGATTTGAAGTGAAACTCTAATGTGTATAACTTAGCATTTAAAATTCTTTTGTTGTAATAAATTGTTGATTGAGTAATTGATGTCTATAGAAAAAGAAATGACATGTTGATTATGGTGATTAAATATGCAAGAGTAAGACCCCCATTTTCAAGTGTCAAACATGTGATAAACAAGTGGAATATATGGACAAGAGAAATTAATTGGCTAACAAGAAGGCTTAGGAGCTTGAACAAGTCATCTATTCCCATTTGCAAGTGTCTATAATACAACATGAACAAATTCAATAGCCATATTATCGAGAGATTAATTGGTTAATAAGAAGATTTAAGAGCATGACAAGTTAAGTCACATTTGTAAGTTTTTAATTAACACATGAAAACTTAGTGGAATAACTATATGAACAAGAGAGATTAATTAGCTAACAAGAAGACTTAAGAGCATGACAAGTCAAGTCTCATTTACAACTGTTTAACACATGATAAACTAGTGGAATAACCATATGAACAAGATAAATTAATTTGGTAACAAGAATACTTAGGAAAACAAACAAGTAAAGCCCAATTTACAAAGTGTCTAAAATTATGAACAAGTTCAATAGTCATATGAAATTGGCTCACAAGAATGGGAACATGAACAAGTGAAGTCTCTCATTTGCAAGTGTATGTCAAAAACATGATGAACAAGTTCAATAGTCATATGAACAAGAGAATTGGCTGAAAAGAAGACTTGAGAGCATGACAAGTCAAGTTCCATTTACAAATGTTGAACACATGATGAACTAGTGGAATAAATCATGTGACCAAGAGAAATTTATTGACTGACAAAAAGACTAAGTCCCATGGTTCAAAGATTCCATTTTAAAATTTCCCATTTCAACTTGTGTTATCTGACGGGCACTTTTTAAGTTTTACTTTCTTTATGAAGTTTGACTTTCTTTATTGATTGTATGATGACAAGAGAAATGCAATTTATAGAATATGAACAAGTTGAGCCCCATTGAAAGATGAGCATGATTCACGGTGTGAAAAAAACTAACAACAATGGTTTCGCGCGAATTGCAACTCGTGAGTGTCATTTTATAGTTTTCATATTTGTAGTCTTCACGACCGACTAATAAGATCCATCATTACTCCATCACCCGAGCAATCACTACGCGGATTATAACTTTTGGTTCTGCCTTCATTAGACCCTATAGTTTGAACCAATCAATAATAACTCTGTCCTTGTATGATACGGGGATCAGGTCCTACGGGGTATTGGGCAATAGTTAATTAGTAATTAGAGTTTGATTTGTACTGAGTGGGGGTTTATATTAACTTATTTTATAGGAAATAAAAATATGAGAAGGATTTTATCTTATAAAATATAAAGTTGGACCAAATTGTTGTTTATTTTAAACATAAACGTATGGCGCCGTAAGTAGTATAAAAATCTCAATGGCTAAAAAAAAACTAATTAATGCAATTAATTTAGGTTGTACAAATATTTTCATTTGAGTAAATAATTTTATGAAGGTATTTTATGAATTATGGACTAAGAATGTCCTATTAAATAACACTAGGAACTTTTTAAAGTCTAGGTATTATTCTTTAGTAAGGATGTTTATTCTAAAAATCTGAAAATATATAACTCTAAAACTTCACAATACCCTTTCCATTTTAAGGTATTTCTTAATAACCTTATAAAGTCATCATTTTCAAAATTATAATACGTAGATAATTGATATGTAAATATCTATAGAAATAGTTCATACATTTGCCCCGAGCTTTTAAACATATTTAACACATTTTACTTTCATTTTTTTTTTACTTTTATTTCGTCTTACTTTTTCCCATTCACGTTATGTGAATAGCTTGAGCTTATTTACTTTTTCTTAACTTTTTTCCCTTTCTTTTTCTTCTTTTTTATTTCTTTTGTTTTTCTACTATTCTTTTCTCGTTTCCCCCCTTTCTTGTGCCTCCATATTGCCAATCAAAAGATCACCATGTAACATATAAATAATCTCCCAGACAAGATAATCCACATATAAGAGCTTCAAATCAAATTTGGATGATAAAAATGGAAGTGAAGGCTCAAAAGTGGTGACAAATAGAATGATATAATATAATAGCTTGTGTGTGAGATATAGGGATAAACATAAATACCTCTATCCTCTACATGAATGTTCAAGTGCATATGGCATCAAGTGAAAGATAACTAAGTTCTAGAGAGATGCAAATGCATGAAGGTCTCACAATTTTGAAAACATGTAGGAGGCTCAAATCTTCACAATAGGGTCTTCCTAAAGCTATGCAAAGGGTAACAAGACCAATTCCAAAACTACACTAACAAAGACTGTTTCCCAAACTTACTAGACTCATCTCTCATGATAAATTCAAGAAGACATCTCTCAATACTAATTTAAATTTATGATTTTGCAACAATCATGCATAAAAATTTTCAAAACAGCCCATAAAATGTCAAGCATAAGTGTTCTAGGCATGTAATGCATGGAAGTCAACATATCACATATTAATTGCAGCAACAAAATATGTTTAAATCAGTACCAAAATAAAACCCATGGCAATATATCATCAATCAAGTGCTAAAAGAAGTATGCAAAGTGGTCAGTCACAAACATTAGCATGCATATGACAATGAGATTTGAATAATCACTCTCCCCCATAGTTAAACTAAACAATGCCCTTATTGTAACCTACAAAAGCAATAACATCACAGTAAGGCAGTAAGGCATGCTACATGAAAACCGGGTAAGCAATGATCATGCATGTGAAACCACTAGGGAACATAAAAACCAATTCAGCAAACAACCCAAGGAATTCACCCAAAACCCGTAGCAAAAGGGTTTATCAATTATTGGTACATTTTTTTTGCTAGAGTAGTCCCTCCCTCACACTTAGTTTCAGTAATCAAATTCACAATAGAAATGAATAATTCAGCATAGTAAATGTAAGTGCAGGAAAGAGAATCTTTTCAAACCTACAACAGAAGTTCTCACCTGGATGAGAATGAGTAAGCGATCCAAGAAATATAGAAGTCCATAGAGTGCAAAATCCCTCAACTCCTGCAATGTAATACTAACACAGGCATAGAGACACAAGCTAGGAAGGGAATTTCACATCGCAAAGAAATGACAAAACAAGACACTTAGGAAATCAAAGCAAGAGTGTTTTCAGAATGCAATGTCAAAATTTAAGTCAAGCAAGGTAGAAATCACAAGCATGTACAATCAATTGTGTGCATGTGTCCAAATCAGCATGCAAAGTGATCCACTTGTGTGTTCAAGTATGAAAAAGCAGCAACACACAAGAGATAAAACAAACATGAGTAAACAAATCAATCAAAAGACCAAGTAAGGTCCCAACAGTGCAAGTAGCACTCTTCATTGAACAAAAATTCAGCTTAGCCACTCAACTAGTGGCAAAGAAGTGCACACTAGGGCTATCTATATGTACCAAATCTGCAACAAAAAAGCTGTTTACAGTAGCCCAAGATGTTAGCTTTCAATTGCAAAAAGCAGCAGCCCACAATTGCAAAAATTCAATTAGTAGTGAAAGTTCAAAGTTGGAAGGGCAAATATGGAAATCATGCAATTTGTGAGGTTAAGCTGGAATTAGGCAGATTCATGCAATTTGTAAGAGAATAGAATGCAGCAAGTGATCTCAAGTGGAAGTGAGTATGAGTGCTCAACTTATCTAGGCGAGTCCAGCTAGCACAATGAGGAAGTTCAACAAGGCTAATCACAGATTTGCAAACACGAAGTGTACTCAATGACTTAGTCATGTAGATTCAGCAAGATAGCTTTGCAATGATAGAAAGGTGCAAAGAATAGCTATCAATTTAGTTAAGCTGATTCACAATTTCGTGAGTGTATCAGTGTAGTTCCAAACTGACAAAATGGGTACCCAATGCTCAAGGGCAGAAGTGAAAATAGAATTGAGTGATTTTGACAAAAATTGACACGAATGCACATCCAATTTCCAGGAAAATAGCACTTAGAGTAAATCAAAGCCAATGCGTAGAATTTCCAAATGCAGTCAAATAAATTGCTGTCAACTGATGTTCACAAAGTTGGACATGGCAGCAGCAAGAGCTCAAAATCCAAATTCAAATACAGACCCTGATATGCAAAACAAGCGAACTCACAGTTTCTAACGTACAGCAAAATGCAGCTGAACCAAAGCAATTAAGATCAAGTAACATCCAGAAAATTGCTATTTTCCAGAGAAGAAACGTCTTTCCCAAAATATCTTATCGACGATCACATGAGGAATCAAGTTCAGGAATCATGTATTCAGGATTTAGCAAGATGAAAGTGCAGCAAAATGTCAGAAAAACATGACAGCAAGATGAACATACTAATTGATTACAAAGTGGCAGCAGCTTAGAATACAAGGGCACTCATATTAAAGCAATGACAAGGGCAATGGATTCAAAAAAATCATTCCAAGAAAGAGTTAATAACAGTGTAAGTGTGTCTCAAAATGCACAAGCAAGGAAAAATGATTAGACCCAGTTAAAAGTCAACTTCAGCATGTCAACTCCGTCTAAAATTGTCAATGCAGCATGCATTCATGAAACTAGCCACAAAATTCCAAAATGGGCGCAAACAGAATCAAATGCTCACTTTCTGTTCATTTGTATGCTTGAATCTAGTTAGTGCTTTTGGATGGTCAAAGTGAAATGCAAGATAAGTCACAGATTCACAGTACAACAAATTCGGGAAGAAAGAGATTTAGCATCATGAGTGAGGCAGAAAATGTAGCGCGAGTGGTATGCATGCAAGATAGATACACCAAAGCTCAAGGGCCTGAAAATCTGTTTAAGCACAACAATCTTCCAGAATTGAGTCAACCAGAATAAAGATTAACATATAAGCATTCAGATTTGTGAATGATCCAGAAAATGCACTCAGTTAGTGGGTCACAACTGAAATGAGCACTAGATATGAGCTAACAGCTGCAACAACCACTAATGCTAAGCAGCAAGCACTCACAACCAGCTATTGCAATTCATGAAAGTCAAAGAGGAAGTTTACTTATTGCAATGACAGCCAAGAATATCAGCTACCAAAAACTAATGAGCACACAGCTTATCTTAGCAACAAATTAACCAAATTTAACTTTTGAAACCTCAATTTCCACAAGCAGATGCACAAATGCAGAATGGCCAAATCAGTGATTAGAAAGCAATGCTTCCTAGCCAAGTGACAGCAACTAATTCAGTACGCAGCAAGTAATGTGATAGAGCAGAAAAGTGTATCAAGTTCAGGACAGTTCAATGCAGATGTTCATGCAAATGACTTGGCAAGTAGTGAATATGACAGGTTCAAGTTGTTATACCAGAAGCTGGCTGTCATTCCTGTGAACCAAGTGTTTACAACATGAGCAAGACACAATAAGCAAATTTGATCACTCACAGCAACAATCAAATCACAGTCAATTCAGAACAGAATTTAGCTCCTTTTGCCACTCAAATCTAGCTCATTATCAGCAAAAAAAAAAATGCAGAACTCAATCCAGCAATTACTACGGGACAACCAGAAATGACCAGATAGGATAATGCAAAAATGCACAAGTGTGACTGACAAGGGCACCAAAAATAGCAACCTCAAGCTATTCTCAGATTCCAGCAAGAAGTTGCTGAAACTCAGTCGATTTGATCTTAGTATTGACAGCTCAATGGATATTGCAAAGGATGGAATCCTCTGAGATTGTATCACCCTCCTGAGCTAAAAACCCATATTTAATGGAGAATGATCCCAAACAACAAAATACAGAAGCAAACTGAACTTGTTCGCCTCAGTAGGCTATGCTCAGGACAATTGCATTCAGATTCACAATTACCTCCAATAAAGACAGAACCAGTACAGCAAAGACATCCAAGTAATGATGTGCAATTACAATTCAGATCAAGCAGTATAGGACAACTCAAATAACTGTCTCAAATCTCAATTTTAATAGCCACAAAAGTACCTTGGGTTCAATCTAGAGCAGAACTATAGGAGTTCAGTGACAAAGCAAACTGGAGATGGATTAAGATTTTTTTTATCTTTTTCTTTTTTTTTCCAACAAGGAATTCACTTCAGTTTTGACTGATATAAACCTAGGATATGAGTCCAAAGACAGCCAAAAGCATCCAGAATTTAGCAATGCAATCCACAATGTGAATAATGCAGACGTTAATTATGACAGAAAGCTTCAGAAACTGGTATGCAAGTATGACAAGTTTGGAACAATTCCACAGGCAATCAGAGAACTCATAGTGCTGAAAAACATGACCAAATTACTAGCCAAGATTTTGTTCAGTGAATCAGGACAGCAGCTACCAATAATGTCTCTCCCACACCTTGAGATAAATTGGTCCTCCAAGAAATATACAGCAAATGGCAAGGAAGCGAGACCTGCAACTAGGTCAAAACCAAAATGTGTAGCAGCTGAATTGCAAGGTGTGTGCAAAGCAGTTATGGGTCCAAATTAAAGGTGACATAACTTCAACTTTCACAGAAAGTCAGAAATTCAGCTCAGAATTCAGAGTAGTGTACCAAAAGCTTGAGCATGTACTTTCAAGTTCATGTAGCAAATTTCAAAACTGATTTCACAAAAATTCAATTCAATGACAGATCATAAATTCAGAATGCAAGTTTAATTCAGATTCCTTTACCCAATTTAAAGTCTCAGAGACTGAAATAACCCCAGAATTCAAGTTCTAAATGAAATTCCATGATAGAAATTAGTTCAAGAATTTGTAGTGTGCACAAGCTGGTATGGTAGCAGCATAGCAGCAACAATGTAATGAAGCAAAGGATCTCGGCAAAAAAAAATCATTCAATCAACTCAAAGCCAAGAATGCAGCAACTCAGACAAGAATAGCAGTATTAAGTACAGCAAATCAAGAAATCAATGCCTTATACAGAAATAGGACCTGGCTGAGGCCTAAAAGGTCTTACAGCAGCTCAAAAGTCTCATTACAGATCAAGTGCACCAAAGCTATTCAGTGAAAATCAGTTAGGGCAAAACAAATCTCATGCACAGTATGCAGTGAAAATTTCCAGCAAGAAGAACTTGAAAAATTATACCACCAGCCGTAACTTCAAAAGCATCAGTAATGGAATGGCAAAAATCTAAGTAGTAAAAGAAATTCCAGTGAGCATACGATGGACAGCAGAATAACATGCACAGAGATTAGCAATGTGGAACTAAATGCAGCAACCTATATTTTGTTTTAGAATATACTGACAGAATTCCAATTTCCAAAAACAGCTGAGAAAGCACATGAAAGCAGAATAACCAGAGATGCAAATCTTTAGTTCAAATCAATCTCAAACACAGGACAGGAACATGGAAAGATGATAATCTGAGATTAAAGTTCCAAAATCACTTTGTAACATTAATCCCAGGGTTATCTAGTAGCATGCTCTCATATGGTCCAAAAACAGAATTACCAATGTGACAGACTTTTCTCACAGATTACAGCAATGTAGAGAGTAATCAGCCCAAGCTAGCTCCATAGACACATAACTGAGCTAGGGAATAAGTTCGATAGCATAGGACAAATTCAGATGCGGTATTATGACCAAAACAGTCCCAAAATATCCAGATGTCCCACAAGAATCAAAGCAACCACAAAGGGAAATTCATGCGCGCACAAGTACACTTACAAATCACAAGATATGAGACAAAAAAGCTAAAAACATGTCAAGAAGAAACTTGCAGCAAACCATTGCTCACAAGTGTATATGGAATTCCTTAGAAGCAGACTGAAAAGCAGCAAAATTCAAGTCAAATACCCAAATTAAGACCAGTGGTTCCAGAGAAGGAATCTGAAGATCAAATAGATGAATCAGGTTTCAACCAGCCCTTAGACTTCAGAGTACTCAATAATGACAATGCAAAGATGAACTGAACAATGTAAGATCAGTGTCAGCAGTGAAGTCAAAAACTTCAGCTGCTCAAGTCCCAAATTGCTTGCTACCAAAAAAAAACGGGAAGTGAGCAATATGCTTTGTCAATGTGCAAAATTCTAGAATTTCTTCAATTTAGGAAAAAGTAGCAACAATCCCACCTGCACTAATCAGCTCAAACAATCAGCATCTCAATCATGCAAGTCAGGTATGTACAAGAGTACATGCTTTCTTGTGAATGTAAATCAATTCACAACAGCCCCCCACCCCCCAACACACGCAGGGGGGGAACATGTCAGTACTGCAATGTCCTCAAATGCAAGGTGTAGGAGACAACCAATCATGCAAAGCAGGACAGATAATGGATAAACGCAATTTAGCTGAAATAATGAATGCCCTTCAAGTGCACCAAACAACGAATTCGCAGGTGACATGGCATGCAAAAGTGCAGTATTGAATTCAGCAACATTCAATAACCATGCAAAATGTCCACACAGCACTATTCCAAGTAGGCAAACCAATTTGCCAATAAGCCAAGGTGCAGAGCAAATCCAGAAAAGACACAATTGAGGTCCTTAACATGCAATAGCTTGTTCAATTTAAATTTGAAACCTGTCCTGTAAACAACCTCACAATTTTCCAACGAGTTCAGTAAAAACACACTATGCAAAGTTGAGCACAATGGAAGCAAAACAGAACTGAATGAAAACAAGCGACAAAACATGCTCATATTAGTCCACAATGGAATCAAAACTTTTTTTTTCTGACTAGTCTAAACTAGAAAACCTAGTAAAAAGGGAGGGGGGGGAATAGAACCTGAAACAGAAAAATCAAAGCCAAAGAGAAAAACAGAACCTAAGAAAACTAATACACTTCCCAATGTTAATTTTGCTAATATGAAGGAGCCCAAGAGATCAGATAAGGAACATCAACAATTAAGGCTCTCCGGCAATGTCAACATTTGATGAGAGTTAGTCGTGTACTCTAACAAAAATACAAGGCTAACTATAGTATAGAACTAGCATAGGTCATTCTTCTCAAAAAGCCAAAATTCAAGTTAACTTTCCCTAACAACCTAATGGACCACAAAATTAAATAATGAACATCAAGGATGGTGAATGGAAATGGATGCCTAAACTAGCCTATCCTAATTTTTATTTACTTTTTTTGTTTAGTGAATGAAAATGCAACAATGAGAGAGTGTGGGTGAAAGAGTGATTTAATGTCAATTGAGGTTCCTAGGAGTCATGATATTGCTTTCATTGCCTTCTATAAATTGAGTTCATCAATTAACATGAATCAAGCTTCCTTCCATGTCATTAATATAACGAATCTAGTTGAGAAGCAATTGGCCACTCCCAAAGATAAGTCAACCAACCAACAAGCGTTGGGGTACAGTGGTAAAGCGCATATCACTTCCCTAGGCGAACACAAATATGAACTTGGAGTCACACTTGTTGGGAGGGGGAATCCGTCCTTGGTGCAAAGCACCTTACATGGGTGTGCCTTCCACAATCCCTCACTCCAGATTAGTCGGTTACCCTGGGTTACTTGGTCCATTGTAAAAGGCCAGGGACCCAGAAAAAGGCGCCGGATACCAGGGTTTGGGAGTCAAAGGCCCCACCTGCCTGCCAACATTATCTATGTATAATTCAGTAGCAAATGATTCCAAAATGCAACCGCAACTTTAGAACATCCACTAGGTACTCATAATGAAAGAGATTACCATCGAAAAGCCCTAAACTAGACTCAAATATACCAATGGACAGAAATTCAGCATCACTGCAATCTCACATCAATTGTTTAACCAATGCATAATCAGCCACCTCTTAAGAGCAAGTTAACCAACAATACTCATGATTAATTCACTAACAACAAATTCGTACAACAGCTAGAGTAAGAAAAGTTGCTAGACTTAGAATCAAGACGTTTACCATCTGAAATTGTAATACGAATAAACCTCACTAATTAACAGAGCAGAAGCAATATGAGATGGATTACGTTACAGATTACTACTATAATCCAGCAATGAATCCAAGCCACAATCCTCTGAATTGAAGAACTCCAAAGCTAATCTGAGCTCCAGCATCTGTCAAGGCTCATAAGACACTCCAATTCAGCTACCCATCTTGAGTAACAGAGCCATCGCGAGCATTCTCCCTTCTCTAGCCATGAAAGTCATCGGAGAAGACGATCAACTCCGGAAGCAAATTGGCACGGGCTGGTAGAGAGAGAGAGAGAGAAGTGCGATTGAAGAGCGAATCGCGATCAGAGAAGGAATAATGAATCTGCAATGTGACCCCCAATTCCCTCACGAATGGGTCTGGACTCGAATTTAGATAGGAACGGTGAGCTACGGGTCTGCCTTCCCAGTTGTGGACTTTCGAATCTGAACTATGGGTTCGGGTTCATGAGCTTGGAGATCTTAGATTGCACTAAATCTCTCTTCATCACCAGCTCCCACGAGCTGTGGGTTTCAATTGTTCAGCCACCATTCCGATCTTGCGTCAGGTTGGGATGTTATTCAGGTTGCAACATGGAACTCCATCTGCTTAGTATAAATCTGCCCTTGAAGTATATTTACAGCAATTTCCTGCTTACTCTTGATTTCTTTTTCTTATTTTTTTATTTTTAATTTAATGTTAAAAATACTTATACATAAATTCTCATTATAAAATAACTAACAATGCAATATTTATAACATTTTTATATAATTTTTTTTAAATGCCCATAACACAAAAGCTACCACAATTTAAACTCTAAATGAATATTAATCATGAATTTCACCCTATTTTTATTTATAAAGTACTACAACTAATCATGTAATAGTGTGACTTATCACATGCTAAATATCTATATACTTATATATCTCTAATATTATAAGTAAACAGGGTTAAACATATAATGCTCGTTTAGAATAACTTATTTGGAGATAATAAAATCTTATTTGTGGAGTATAAAGCAAATATGTGATAGAGGTTTTTCTCGTACTTTGTGCATAAGATCTTATTTACCCCAAATAAGTTATACTCCATAATAAACAAGCCTATAGTCATTATTAAACAAAACAAGGGTTTATTACTCCTGCAACTCCAACCTTCTTCAAGCTTCACAATCATAATGCCATTGCTCAAGTACCTACTCTTGATGTATGCCATAGAAGAAAGGGATAAGATTTATAGAA
>JBAGKO010162384.1:0-20727 GCA_037177275.1 Acacia concinna | reverse complement strand
GTTATATTTAGATTGAGAGAAAAAGTGAGTAAAATAGAATGAGGGAACACTATGAAGGAAAACTTCAAAAATTAATGATTAAAACACAACTACAAAAAGTTGTATTGTCCCCTCAAGTAATTTTGGGGATGTCGTATCTTTTCTTTCGGCGCCCCTAAAACTTATATTTATAATTTTGGGGATGCCACGATCATAACCAACATGTAGTGTCCCTAACCTAATTGTAGACACTAAATGTTTTTGTTTTTCTAAAAATAATTTCTGCTCTTATTTTTCCATGGCCCAGTGATTTAATCTATATAGGAATATTATCATGATACTAAATAGCATATTTCCAGCCAATCAATACGTATAAACATGCACTAGCTAATAAAAAGTATTAGAATACTACCATATTTGCAATTATCAACAAAAAAAGGCATCCAAAACTTGGCAAAATTAAATTTTCCAAATAAACTTTACGCGTCTTCAATTTGTCCTAAAAGATATCCAGCTAAAAGGTCTCAAACCATATCAATGTCATCGATAAGGAAAGAGTCTTCATTATTGGATATCTATAAATCGACAATGCATATCACAAAAATATTATCATTTGAGAATGAAGAAGTGATTACCTCTTTAAAATCTATAGTATGTTGAATTATACTATACATATAAATCATAACATAATACCCACACTCAGTTTCCCCTTTTTGTTGAGAGCACTATAAACCAAAATGAAATGATTGTAATTAATAACCATGTATCTAAAGACACTGTCAGTGAAAGAACTTGAAATCAAATTGCTTACTGTGGGAAAAATCTAAGTCTGAGTACTTTTTCCTTCCCGCATCCCCCATGATTCTATAGGTCTTCAAAGACCTATAAATTGAAAACAAAATACATTAAAACAATTTATTTAAAGTCAAGGCTTAATTATGAATAAAGAATAAAACTTACATGTTAAATACATGTTTCAACTTTGGTTTTTGCATTTTATTCAATGGATTAAACCAAAAGACAAGGTTGACCACAAGGGAAACAGCACATAAACTCCAATGAAAACTATAACATATAAAGATTAAATTGACGTTATATAACATGAAAATCCTTGACAAACTTAATGTTTTTTAAATATAAAATATTGAAATACTTACTCTTCAATAAGTGGAGCTAGATAACAAGGCAACTTGGTCTCTCCTATTATGTAGCCTACATAGCTTGTCTTAAGTTCCAGCTTATTATTATGTTCCTTTGTCATCTGCGATGGACATAGAAAGCCTTATAGATTGTTTGTACCCAATATGCCAGACAAGTTGTGGAAGTACCCATTTATATAATTAATTGGAGTCAAAACCCTAAATAACAATGCGTTAACTAAAGTTAAAAACTGGAAAAGAAAAACTTACATGATGCTAAGATCTACCTATAATATGTCAATCACTTCCAAATTAAGGAACTCCCTTATGTCCTTCTTGTCCATGCCGAAAGGATAGGTTGTATTTTTACCCATAACCCCTACAGACATCTTCAAGTCAATCTTCTTAAGTTTTTTAGAGAGATTCCTCAATCTTGCTAAGAAGGCATACTTCTTACCTTGTTGGTTCTAATAAAACAGAAAATACAAATTATAAGTAGGATGCCCAATAAAAATCTAGTAAAATTCAAGTTAAAGTAAGGAGTTTCCTACTGTTAAAGGTGTCGTTGTTGTGATAATAAGATTTTTGGTTAAAGGAAAAAATATCTTATTGACTACATAAGTGTAGCAACCTCTGAATCATAGATCGGGACGGCTTAGCTTCCTCCCCCTCTCTAACACAAGTCACAGTGACCCAAAAAAACTCATGGAATTTGTATATGATGGTGGGTGGTGACTTGTGTGTGCACAACAACATCAGCTACAACTTGCAGCTTCGGGATATCTGAATCTAGACTACAAGGATTTCCACCCATTGGAGTAGAGAAGGGCCGTCAATTGGTACCTTCAATAGATCATAACTTCCTTTAGTGCTAGTAGAGAAGGGTAGGGATTCTTGGGCTATGCATTCTTGATTTTCCCTCTCTAATTGAAAGAATGACTAAAACTTACCATGTAATTGCTTCACCATCTCTTGTGAGAGTTTCTCTTTAAATGATTGACAAACTTCAACGTATACAGATTTTGTGACTTCCTCTCAAATGGGTTGGCTGAGTTCCTTCCAAATCTTGACAATAACCTCCCTAATAGGTTTAACGTAGACAGATTTTACAACCCCAATCCCCCTTGTCTCCCCCATGAAAATGACCCAGGTGGTCAGGCTTTCCAATGGCTGCAGCCAATATGTCCATCCCCAGTTTAGGATATCATATGTTTGCTGTAAGGTACACATATAGAAACATTTATACAACATAAGTTAATTATATTTGAGCCAATATAAATAAAGATAGAAATATACAAGTATAGAAACATATATATATCAAATTTTGTTGCCAAATCATGCCCTTCATTTGGTTAGAAACCAACTTCCAATTTGATATAAAAATGCTAACTTTACTTCAAGCAGTTGACCACATTTTTCCGATTTCCCATCAACCAATACTCCTAGCTTTGTACTGCCTTTAACCTTTCTTCTTACAACGGGTTTGGCTCTATTCCTTTGATCCTCACTAGAGCCTATATTACTGTGCAACTCGTCAAAACCATCCATGTTCATGTCAAGAGAAATCAATGTCAGATAGATAATTAAGACAAACAACATCAGTCTCAAATAGGTAAAAAAATCATATAACACTTTATAATAATCTAATGAATGTCTTACTTCATATGGTTTCCTATATTCCTTCCAATGATCTTTTCTTGCAGCATATTCGCCATCTACTATTTCTACCTCGCTCAGGGAATGTTGAATTGTAGTGAAAGGTGGTATGTCATCCATAGTGAAGGTTTGATCACCTTCCTTCTATTTTTTACTTGAAGTACTATAGACATTTTCTTGTTTGTAGGATTTGTGACGTAAAACACTCATTTCGCTTAGCTTGCTAGAATGAAGGGCTCTTCAACGTACTCAACTATTTGACAATCAAATAAGACAAATCCAAATTTTTTATCAATGATAACACCATTATTGTTAGCCCCCTTACATTTGAGTAAAGCAACTTTGAACTTGTTGTACATCATCTCCCATATTTCTTCAATGACTCCATAACAGGCCATAGACGCCAATACTAGGCTTCTGTCTTTCAAACTTGAAAAATGCATTGCTTCAACTACTACCAGCACCATACTATTTTACAGGTACTTTTATCATTTTGGGCTTTTGTGAAGAAAGAGTACACGTTTATATCATATAACCTTGCCAAGTGATGACCTAAAAAGAAAGCCTCAAGCTAACATTTTGATTGTCTCTGATACACCAATTTCTTGCGAAACCTTTTCTCAAACCATTGTATGAATGTCTTGTTTTTCTCATAGGCTATTTGCATATCATTCTTCCTTAGATACATGTTCTTTAAACTCTTTTTGTGCTCATCTAGACATAACTGAACTTCTTTCATATTATTCAAGATATATAAGTGTGCTTGCAACACCTCTTGACGAATCTTGCTCTTCACTTTGAGACCATGTGTTCCCTTACTTCTCCCCTCTTCATGCGAAAATTATACCCTATGTTCTATAAGACAATCTTTGCAAAAGTCCATAGTCTCTTCAATACATATCTTTTAACAATTGAGATATCAGGTCGGTCAGAATTTTTTTTGAATATCCTTTTAAGATTTTTATGTATCGCTCAAAAGGGTACATTCACCTTAGTTAATTGGACCACAAAGTCTAACCTCCCTTACCAAATGGACTACCAAATGCACCATTATACCAAAGAACATAGGAGGAAAGCACATCTCTAGTTGGGACAAAATAGTGAAACACTCATTTTCCAATTCATCCATATTTTTAGTGTTGATGACTTTGCTACAGATAGCATTAAAAAAACACACAATCTTGTTATTGTAGTTTGCACGTCATCTTTCATAATACCTCTAATAGCCACCAGTAATAGTTGTTGTATCAACACATGATAATCATAGGACTTCATTCCTAGTAACATCAAATTGTCTATTGAGACAAGCCTACTCATATTAGAAGAATACCCTATGGCACCTTAGTATCATACAAACACACACATGAACTCTTTTCTCAGCTTTCAATAGTGTGTGCACTGTAGGCTCCAAGTACGCCCTCTTACTATCATCTCTTAGTTGTGGATGCAACTATTTTCTTATTCCTGTTTCAACTAAATCGAGTCTAGCACTAATTCCATCTTTTGTCGTTCCTGGTATATGCAAAAGCATATCGATAAGGCTATCATAAAAAATTTTCTCAACATGCATTATGTCAATACTGTGCCTCACATCAAGAATGCACCAATATGGAATATCAAACAAGATTGACATTTTCTTCCATATGCTCTTCTCACCCATAGTCATCTTATTCTTAGTGAAGACGACATTGATACAATTGACCAGACTATAAACTTCCTCTCCCGTTAATGCCTATAAAGCCATTTTGTTTCATAGTAATCCGTTAAATCTCTTTCTCAACCTATGACACAAGTGGAATCAATGAAGAAACCTTCTGTGACTAAGGTGTACCATTTTTCTTCCATGTTTAAGTTGATGGAAGTGTATGCCAACTTCACATATTGGACATACTTTTTTCTCCTTGACACTGTACCCCGAAAATTTTATCATAGTAAAAATCATTGAACAAAGCTTAAAGGACTCTTGTGTATATGCATCAAACACATTTACACCTTCTTCCCACAACTTCTTTAGGTCATCAATCAAAGATGCTAAGTAGACATCAATATTCTTTCCCAGCTGTTTCGGTCTAGAAATCATCATGAAATCATCATATAATTGCTTTTCATACACAACTAGGGAAGCAAGTTATATATAACTAAGAGCATTGGCCATGCACTGTAAGTGCTATACAGTTGTTTCGGTCATCAATCAAAGGCGCCAAGTAAACATCAATATCATTTTCCGGCTATTTCTATCTAGAAATCATCATAGAAAGCATCATATAATTGCATTTCATGTAAAACTAGGAAGGCAAGTTGTATATAATTAAGAGAACTGGCCATACACAGTGAGTGCTATACGGGTTGATAAAATATGTACAAAGGCCAAGCCTAAGGTTTCTTGGCTCTGCCAAATTTGTGGAACATTTCATCTATTTTCTTTTACTGTAGTGAGTTAGTCAGATGTTGAAGATACTTTTCATAAGACATTCTCTTATCACAATGCCACCTTAACTCCTTCTCTTTTACTGCATTCACAAACAACTGCTTAAATTGCAGTATTATTGAAAGTTACCACAACACCTTTTGATGATTGTCTTTTAGTTGTCTTTTTACTACCACCACTACTACAACCATTGTCATCCTTTTTTATTTTGTATCATGAAGTTTTATATATCAGATACTCAGTCATATCTTCATAGTCTTTTCTGTACAACACACATTCATTAGGACAAGCTTGTATCTTTTTGTACTCCATTTCCATCACAAACAAATTTTTTTGGCCTCATACATCCAATTTGAAAGTATATTTCTTTTGGAAACATATCACACAATAGCTTAAGAAATAATGTGAAACTTCTATCAATCCACCTACAGGTTCACCACCTTTAAGTTCACCAAATTCAAAACTCTTGTCAATCAAGCATACTTAGTACATCAAGGGTATAGAGGTGTCTTCACATCACCTTGCTCATGTACACATGATTGTGCAACAAAATATTCTAACTCAACATCATGAATCATTCTATGCATTCTATCATCATCAACTCCATCCATAACCTCTTTCTTTTGAGAAGTAAAATTGAGTACTTTCTCACCGTGCCATATCAACCAAATTTATTCCATCACATAGTAGGTGATCCATTATATCATCAACATTTTGATGAATTCCATTTAAATAGTTCACACAAGAAAAAAAAATACATTTCTTTCTTATCATACGTGTTCCTTTTAGCAAATTCAATAAACTCTTCCACACTTTTCTCATTTTGATCAAGATTACACTTTAAGACAATACCCATAAGGAAATGTTAATATGGGACATAAAATGGAATTGTCTTTTACACATTGTTTTTTAAAAAAATCAATGGCATGTTGTCATATAAGCAAGACATAAAAAAATTTTAGCAACAACAATTTTAGTTTAATTCAAACAAAAATCTATCAAAACAATACATATTAAGAATTCTATCAACAACAATATCCAATTTCATACTCATATTATACTTAAAAAAATCAATTCAACCAACTAAATTGAATTACTTATTAGAACATTAATCATTTGATCAAATTAATTTCTTTCTCTAAACTCTAAACACTAGCAATAATTTTCTACATTCCTTTCAATAATCATAATCATTAAAAATTAACCACAAACAACAACAAAATCCCAAATGTCAATAAAAATATAGGATAAATAAAAAATAGAGATAAAGAGAGAGATAGGACCTATGGTGGCGTCGAGCGGTTAGGGGGAGCTATCAACAACAAGGGCATTCACAGTAGGGGCATTCGGCATTAGGGGTGCTCAGCATTGCTGGGGGATGAAGTTGGGTTGGGCGGCTAAGTTAAGGGGTTGGGTGGCGAAGTCGGGGTGGGGCTAGGGCAGGCATTGGGGTAAGAGGTGGGGCAGGCGTTGAAGTTGGGGTAGGGGCCAAAGTTAGGGGTGGGTAGGAGTAGAAGTTACCAGGGGCTGTTTGGCATCACAGTAGGGAGGGACTATTCAGCAGCGGGGATGTGCATTCGTGATGGGAGGGAAGCTGTCGCGAATGGGGGATCTGTCTTTAGTAAAGGGAGCAAGGGGACTAGAGGAAGAAGAAAAAGCTAGGGGCTTTTTGGGAGAGAGGGCCACATATTTGATGTGGGGGTTGAAGGTGTGGGAGTTTGGGGGACTAGTGGGGTCTTTATTGAGCCTTTGGCATCCCTAAATTTGTTGGGGAGGTTGCAAGTCTCCCCTCAGGGACCCACGACATCCCCAAAACTATTTCTATGGACGTGGTAAGTCACTTAACGTGTCCCCAGATATTTTTAGGACACCATAAGTCTCGACCTTTCCCCATTTTTGCTTCCTTAAAACAATTGTGGGATGCCGAAATTCTACCCATTGCTTCCTAAATACAAAAATGACACTACCTTTAGTTTTTACCTCCCCATTTCTAAAAATGGATGTCTTTTGAGGATGTAAAATCTACTTTCTATAATAGTGAAAATTGGAGTTTTCTCTCATAATATTCTTTCCCGTAAATTTTCTGTCAATCCAAACATAGGGTAAATGATATATAAGGATTTATAAAAGACATTCTTCTAAAGGTTGTTACCTTCAATCTTTAAAACATAGAATTAACAAAATATCCCTAAAACATAGGATTAAATTGGTGCTTTCTAACACATAGAATATCCATCTCACATCGTGTATGTTCTTGATTGATTGCCAAACCATTTATAATTGTATCATGAACCTAAGTAAGAGGAATAGGGCACATGACAAATTGTTACACGACCTACTTGGGATAAAGGAAGGATAGAAGACGAAAGTTCTTACTACCCCGCAAGCGTATCATAAAGTCTGACACCCTTATTGAAGAATAACTCTATGAATTGTGTCAATTCTAATTTTAATTTATCAGCTACTTGTTTCATGGCTTTAATTTTAGTAGCAGATCTTACTCTCAAATCGAACAAACCCACATTAATGGCATGTTTGATTCCAACATTGAATAATTTTAAATTTGAGCTTGAAATCATCCACGTGTACGGCTGTTTTCCTTTTGTTTAAATGGATAATGACGTTTTATCTCATTTTCAGAAAGAAAAAAAATCTCTCTCCATCTCGTAAAAAAAATCTCTATACATCCGTTGCACAATAAATCTTCTTATTTTATCAAAAACAATTTTTTTAAAAAAACAAATCCATGTTATAATTAACTAATTACTTATTCACAGTTAAAGTGAACTGGGACGGTGTTTGGACTCAAATTTAAACTATTGTCAGAGCATCAACGTTTTCCTTTTTTTGATTACATGTGGCCGGGATCCAACCCGAATTGAGTGCCACAAAGGGCACTAACCATACCACACGGCCTGGAGGCTGTTGGTAGCATCAACGTTTTCCAGTGGAATCATTTTCACTTAAAACTAAATTATTGGACGGCCAAACAAACCACCCCTTTAGATAAAGACAACCTATGATCATGGCAGCGTAAAGCACATGACTATACATCAATATCAATTAATTAGTAGAAAATATAAAGTTTATAATAAATTATAGACACTTTAGAGTTAATGTATGGGTGGTGTGTCAAAGAGAAAAAGAAGTCTCACATTATTTGGGGGAAAGAGAACACAAGTGTATACATTATACCTTATGAAGTTGAGCTTGTAAATGGTCAAGAGGAATAGTGGGCTTGCGCGCACAACAACAGGCCACCAGGATGCAAATACATCAATTTCCCCTGTGGGCGAGTTAAAAATGGGCCAAGCACTCTTGTTAAAATATTTTTTGAGAAAATCTAAAATTTATTTTTGTGAAACTAGCTTACTAGAAAAGTCCACAATTTAAAGCTTACATTTTGACACATTGATTTTTCAGTTATAAGAGTTGTAAACTAGATTTGAATACCTTCTGTCCAACTACCTTCTTCAACATTCAAATATGGTTTATTAGCTCTCTAACGTTCAAAACCGAATGTCCCAACGTTAACAATGGAAGGTTAATTGCATATAACATTTGTAACCGAAATTTTAAAGTGTCATTAATAGGTTTAATGTATTGTCCATCAGATGCCTTGGTCCTTCGCCTATAAAAGGCATTGCTTGCAAGAGGTTCAAGCTAGCATCCCTCTCTGAAACGTCAAGTATTCTCTCCTCCCTCTAAGTGCTCTTCCTGTTTTGTTGTGGTTGTTGCTTGCTGTTTGCTTTGCTTTTGTTATGCTATTATGCTTATCTTGTGTTTGTAGGAAGAATAAGTTTTATCCTAGAGAGTGCCGCTTTCAATTAGCTAGTGGTGGCATAATAGCTCTTAAGGGCAACGTCCGTGGACATGACTCGGATTAACCTCCTTGTTTTTAGGAATTACACCAACAAGAGAACATGTGTGTGCTTATGATGTGGTTAAATTAAGGGAGAATGACAAAAAAATATCTTCTCAATTTCAAAATTCTAAATAAGTGATTTTCTATAAAATTAAGTTGTTTATTGATATATAAGTTTAATTAATCCCATTACTGCTATAGGTAGGATGACCGATTTAGGATTTTGACATTCAAATGATATTTATTTGTCATTCTCCCTTAAATTAAAGTCCATATAATCCTGAGTAAAGTAATATAATTTATATAATTAAAATATACAAATATTTAAATAAAAAGGCATTATCCCACGAATAAATGATATATTCATGCGCGCACGTCACAAATGTACAAACTAGAGTTACTGAAGCATATATAGGCTGATATTTTTCTTTTCTTTTCTTTTTCAAAAAATTCAACAATGTCGTTTTAAGTTGAGGCAAGGGAGAAAAACATAAAATTTAATCCCACGTGTTCAAAATTTTTGAACAGGCCAACTAGAAGACTGGCTCACCAATGTAGTAATAGTCAGACAAGCCAAACTACATTGGGTTTTAATACCATGAGCACAATTAGAAATGTCAATATGAATGCCTTTATTTTAATGAACTCGACACTTAATTTTAAGGGAAAATGATAAATAAATATCCTCTAAATATTAAAAACCTTGAAAGATAATTTAAATTTGATAAATAATAAATGAGAAGCTTTGGCTAATACTCAACAGAGAATTACTCAAAACTGATCAGATAATTATTAAAACAAAATGACTAAAATTTAATAAAAAATAACTAAAACTTAATAGATAATGACTAAAACTGATCAATTTTCTGTCCCTCATTTATCATTTACCAAACTTGAGTTATCTTTCAAGATTTTTAATATTTATGGGGTATTTATTTGTCTTTCTCCATAATTTGAATATATCGATGCCTTTATTTATTTATTTATTTATTTATTTTTATACTATAGATGCCTTTAGTTTTAGTACCAAAGTCCCAGCCTCTTCTATATTTTAAAAATTCTGAAATATCATTGAACCGAAAACAAAAATACTCCACTCTTTTATATAGGGAGAATGAAAAAAAAAAAACAGAATCTTGTAATTGCAAAATCCCAAATAAAGAATTTCTCATCACTGAAGTTGTAAATTTCTATTCAAGTCTCATCATTTATTATCCATTCTTAGAATTAAGTTGTGAATGTATTATCACATCTCATAATTTGTTTATAAATTATGGTAACAAATTTATTTGGGATTTTACAATGTCAAAGTTTTTTACCATCATTCTCTCTTTAATATATGAGTTTGACAATTAATATTACCTCCAATTCTAAACATAAGATCTAGTTGATTTTTTAGAGTAAATAAAGTAATTAAATTATTTTAAAGCATTGGATTAAGGTGAAAATTTAGAAATAAACTATTTCCCCGGTAGGCCCAGCACAATTAATTATTTTGGGGTATAAAAATAGACATTATAAAATTTGTTTGGAGCAATAATAGTAAGGTCATTAAGTAGAGTTAATTGCAGTTACTTTTTTGAATATGGGTCCTAGTCTTTTCACTTTCTATTATTTTAATATATTTTAGAAGGTTAATATATAAATTTCACAATTAACTATTTTTTTAGGGCACTCAATACAATTATTTTTCATAAGAGTATTTACAAAGTAAATATTGGCATTCAAGTAAGAGTATTTACATTAATGCCTTACTTTATTCTTTTTATAAAAGTATTTACAAGGTAAATATGAGCGTTTACATTATAACTAAAGGGATCTAAAAGAATTTAGGAAGTTATATAATTTTGGGCATTCATATATTTATCTAAGGGAGAATTCCAGAAAAAGATATTGGAAATAGGAAAAAGACAATTTAGTACAGCGAAATCGGAAAATCCCAAATAAGTCTTTTTGTACTTTTTTTGGGTAATTACGAAAATGTCATTGAATTTTTCACAACACGAGTTTCGTAATTCACAACACGAGTATCTAAATGAACAACACCAGGTACTACGTATTTACATTGTGAGTTGTTTGTGCTGATGTTGTTATTTTGGATACTGGTGTTGTGAATTTCGAAACTCGTGTTGTGAAAAATTCAGTGACATTTTCGTAATTACCCAAAAAAGTACAAAACAGACTGATTTAAGATTTTCTGATTTCGCTGTACTGAATTGGGATTTCCCTATTTCACTTGTCTTTTTTTAGAATTTTCCCTTTATCTAATGCTCAAATTTATTTTTCTATTAACAAAACTTAATTTTATTTTGATCAAAGGGGTGCAATAGAAAAATTTTTACAAGACAAATATGTGAACGATCAAAATTTTTTAAATCACATAATTCTTTTAAATCCTTATATTTGTTTTGTAAATACCTATATTTGTCTTGTAAATGCTTTTTTGAATAAAATAAAATATTTGCATTAATGTAAATGCTTATATTTGTCTAGTAAATGCTCTTAAGAAAAAAAATTGTGTTGAATGCTCTAAAAAAATGATTCATTACAAAATTTGCACTTCAGCCTTCTAAAAATATATTAAAATCATAGAGAGTGAGAAGACTGGAGGGGCTCACATTTGAAAAAGTAACGGCAATTAACTCTACTTAACTGTCTTGTTATTATTGCTCCAAAAACAAATAATTATAATGTCTACTTTTGTACCTGAAAATATTTTATGGTTAAATTTGCACCTTACTCTAAAGCATTTAAATTTGTTAGTTTTCTTCAAATTATTTTGTCTGACTTATAATATGATATATATATATATATATAATGATATATTGAATATGATATGATTAAGTAACTTATTTACTTTTTTAATCTCTCCAAAAAAATCAACTAAATCTTATATTTAGAATGGGTATTAAAAAATGAATCATACTTACATTAATTTCCACACTTCTATTTTGTCAGATTCTCCAAATAGGTCACCATGTATCATATTTATTGTATTTGAGTTTATAATTAAATTATAATAATTCAAACATAGGACAAATAATCATATGTGATTGGAAAACCTAATAAAATAAATTTAAAGAAGTTAACCTAAGTTTAATAATGTATACTTTTAATTCCTTAACTTTACAAAATATACTTTAATCCTATAATCATAACATTATTAATGTTGTTAAAGGAAAATATAGACTCAAGTGATGATTATGTAAATTTAAATGATGATTGTGTAATAAAATGTTATTAATATTAAATTTAAAATATATGTAAGTTGAAAAAAATATAAAATTTGTGAAATAAAATGTTATTAATCATCATTTGAGTTCACCATGACATCGTTTTCCATTAGTAATATTAATGGTGTTAGAATTATAGAACAAACATTATACTTTATAAAGTTAAGGAATTAAAAGTATACCTCATGTAAAATTTTAAGAACTAAAAGTAAGCTTGAATATAATTAAGTTGTTTTAAAAAATACATATAATATATTAACTAATGTTATAATTAAATTAAATTAGATAAATATATTTTATACTAAATATAAAAAAGCACATCCTCCGGTTCAAAATATAGGCCCTATTCATAAACTATAAAAGGTCTTTATATTTAAAAATGGAAGGGGTATAATCTTTGCCCCAAAACGAAGAATGTGAAGTTTCTTTTTTTATTTTTTTTATTGGACCTGAAAGAATGTGAAGTTTTGAAGTACAAAAACAAAAACAAAGGCACATGTCCTTATCACATGGGAGATGTGAGTTCCTGGATGAGTTATTGTCACTTGTAAGTATGCACAAGTGGCGCCCAATAACCCTTAAGATTACACGCACACGCAACTCGTCAGACCGTGTTTGGTAGAATGAAATTGGCATAATGAAATGGCCTCT
This sequence comes from Acacia concinna, assembly GCA_037177275.1. Lineage (NCBI taxonomy): Eukaryota > Viridiplantae > Streptophyta > Magnoliopsida > Fabales > Fabaceae > Acacia > Acacia concinna. Next base: position 7,776 of record JBAGKO010162384.1, on the reverse strand, counting down.
TCTTGAGTACATATGTACAAAATTACAAATAGGCCGCTTTTATTTTAATTTATTTTTGGTTTTTTTTCCAGTTGTTATGCTTATGATTGTTATGTTAAAATTATGATTCCACCCATAGTCCAAACATACTCTTAAATTCACTTTCGCTTTCTTCAAATTTTTTTACTACTTCTACTACCAACTCACATAGTTGATCTGTGAGAAAATTTTTAAAATAACTAACATAACTAACTTTTTTAAAGAAAATAAGAAAAATTTCATATAAAGATGTTTAAATTACCCAAATCTTACATCAGATTGATAAATTCAACAAATTTTGAATTGGGATACATAAATTTAACTTATTTTTCAATTATACCCCTAATCCACGTGCAAAGAAAAGAAAAAAGGATTTAAAAGATAAACAATAGGAAAGAAATCAAGCTATCATCGTTGGCTCATTGCCCATCACCCATTAGTATGATGCCATGAGAAGCCGCAGTAAGAAGCTGCCACTGTCGCCGTGTGCAACATCACATGGTATTAAATTGTTTAATTTCAAATTCTTTAGTTAAAAGATAAAGTACAAAAACAACAAAATAACTTAATATATTTTTCCAATATATATATGTATAATTGTATATAACATATTATCCCACAAGCCTACTAAATTTCTTAGTGAAACTGAGATGTACCTTAAGAAATCAAATAGTTATGAGTTGCTACAATTTTGCTTGAGTTATAACCTAATCCAATTTTGTGTTTTTAATAACTAAAGGATAAAGAGGTAATTTAGGCAAATTTCTAAATACAGAATTGTGTCATATAACCTAGTTTATAATTTCTTAAATTTAACAACCTAAATTAGAATTTAGATAATTCAACCATCTTTATATAGGATTTTTTCCAAGAAAATACTTAGGTCAAATTATTTAGATTCATTTTGTTAGGTTCTTCATGTGGCTATTTGTCCTATGTTTAAATTATTATCATTTAATTATAAACTCAAATACAATAAATATAATATATGACAACTTGTTATTGGAGAACCTGATAAAATAAATACAAGGAACTTGATATAAGTATTGTCTTTATTAAAAATATTTTTTAACCTTATATTTATTTATAAAAGGAGGGAGGGGAGAATGGCTTGGTGATGTCCAAACCACTATTGTTAACACATGAGCTCACCCCACACCCTTCAATTTCTCTCCGTTGCATTATGGTACTCCCTCCAATTTCATAATGAAGTATAAGAAACAACTGCCACTTGTGATATGTTTTATTTTATAAGAAACATTTATAAAAATGTTTATTTTTCATTTCTCATTTTCCCATTATAACCTTATTCAATCACCCTAATTAATGTCAATATATTAATACTACACATTCTCTCTCTTTTACTATATTATTTATTATAATAATTTCTTTATTCTTTCTCTTATTCACTACCTCATAATAAATAAAGGCGTTTTAGTCTAAAAATTTTATAACTTTGACACACTTATTATTGTTGACAATCACGTTGAACCACGTGCTTCAGTTAAACATTTTTTAAAATATCAAACGAAGGGAGTACAATTGTTGTAGGGAATCTGTTGGCACAAATTATATGTGATAATTAATTAATACATTAAAAAAAGATCGATCATTTATGCATAAGATTGATTTACATGTACAACACTGTTCCTGTTTGATTACAATTTCAGTGGTTTGGGAATTTTATGATAAAACATATATGTTTTAGTTTTTTTATGCTAAAATATCTTCTGTTTGGACGGATAATTTAATTACTTATTATGTATTTTGCTGTTTTTTTTTTCTTGGAACACTTAATCAAGAGGCCAACTCTTCAATTTTCGAATACTTTTGATTATATATCAAACCAAAAAGACCAATAATGGTTCATAGTTGTCACAGTCTGCTGGGTTTAGGTTCTCTCATTTTCTTCTTTTTTTCATTTCTTCTCAAAATCTTATGTCCACCCATATAATAATAAACAAAAATTTATTAAAATATAATTATATGCATCTAATATATATATATATATATATATATAAAAGAAATAAATCTATAATAAATATATTGTCAATACCATAACACCATAAATTGTGAAGTTTTCAATAAAATAACACCATATATGGCTCCAATAGTTTGAAAATATATTGAGTTTTATTAGGGGGTTAATTTTTTTCAAATCTTTTTCAATATTTATTTTCACTTAACACAAAACCTGTCCAGCTTTAAAAAAAAAAAGGATAAAGGTAAAAAAAAATAGCAATTATGTTTTACACTTTGAGCATACAACACAATTATCTTTTTTGGGTTCAAAAAAGGGAATAAATAATTTTTAAAGTAGCTAAAATGACAATTCCGTTAAAATTGACTGTTAAATCTAATATTGACAATTAAATCCTTTTCAACATTTAACGGTCAACTTTAGTCAATTTTAACAGAATTGTTATATTAACTATCTTAAAAATTTTTTATTGTCTTTTTTGTATCAAATAAAAAATAATTGTGTTAAGAGCTCATCTTACACCGTCCCCTTTAAAAAATTGTTTGTGATGGATAGATCAACTCTATTATAACTCGATTCAACCAGTAAACAAAAAAAAGAAAAAGAAAAATCTTATTCAAACCAAGCTGCAAGCTGATAACAAGTTAGATTGAACCTCTATTCTGGTCTGGTTCTTTAGTCACTAATATTTCCTATTATTAACGATTTAACATCTACCTGTCCTAATTTGGTCTGGTTCTTTAGTCACTAATATTAGCATAAATATATTAAAGTATAGTTGTAACTCTATATTGGTAATGTGCACGTGCTTTCTACATGTGCATAGGTCTGTAGTTGCCAATCTTTGATGGCCAACAAATGGGAATAAGTACAATCAATTTGACATCTTCCACATATGATGTCCCACAATTAATATGAAAAACATTGTCACGTTATAAAACTATACTACCTTAAGTTGATTTTTTTAGAGATTAAGAAAACTAAATAAGTTATTTTTAAGTATATATATTTATCATTTATTTTTAAATTAATTTGTATGACTTATAAATTAATATATAATATAATACTAAATAGCAAATTATATGATTAAGTAATTTATTTAATTTCTTTAAACTCTATAAAAAAAGTCAACTGTATTTTATATTTATGACAGTAAATAATGTAAATCTGATATGAAACTATCATTAGTATGTGTGACCCAGCAATTGACGTGAAGTAGTTAGTTATAATGTAATGACATCTTTTTTATGTAAAAGTATGTACATATAATCAATATATTTTACAAAACAAATATATCCTAAAAATTTGTCAAGGCCTTCCAACCCATTGGCACTAAGCACCTCCATTAAATTTTTCTTAAACATGAGATTTTGAATTTCTCTATATAAGTCAGGAGGGGGGGGGGGGGGGATTCCCTATGAGTCTGGAGAGATGGGGAGGGAAAACATTTTTTTTGAGTTGGATTTTTTTAAAAAAAAAAGTGAGAGAAGTGGGTTAAAAGTTTTTAATTATTTTTTTAACTTTTTTATATTACATATGTTATTTACTAAAATTTTGTTAACCCATTTCTTCAATTTTTTTAAATCTAAATCATATAAATTTCACAACCCTCCAAATCTCGTTTACCAAACATAGTCCAAGTGCAAATGATGCGTGAGTTCAATTTCTAAGGTGAAAATTGATGATTGCTCATGTTCATATAGGGAAGCCATACCTTTCATACATGAGTAATGCAATTACTTTTTTTAGAGTTTTTTCTTTTCGCCGGAAGAGTAAAACTTTCACACATGTCAGATGATTATTTGAATAGCTTTAATTCCAGTTTTTAATATACCATTTTGTTCGTAATGCACGCCATCTTATATTAAAGATTAGAAGTAATATTTATTACTGAACTTTTCCTCCATATTCACTTTCTGAAATATCCTTTCCATTACGGATTAAATTTATGAAACCTACTTTTAATTATAGAGTTCAGCACACCCTTTGTTTTTGGTAAAGAGTTCGTCACAGCCTTTTGTCACGCACTTGGCAGCGTCATTTTCAGATATGGTAGGCCTACTACAATGCCCGGAGAGGCGGAGACGCTTGAAGTGAAATGGCCATGTGAAAGTGATCATATATATATATATAAAAGATATAATTGACTTTTTTTTAAATAGAGCTAAATAAGTTACTTAAGTATATCATATGCTGTGTTTCATTAGATTTTATATTAGTTTATGAGTGAAACAAATTATTTTGAAGAAAAACTAAAAATACTTTAAAAAATTTAATTAGCTTCCTTTATCTTCTCTAAAAATTAAGTAGATCTTATATTTAGAATCAGATGTAGTATATAATTTGAAAGGGAGAATTGCATTGAGGTCCAGAGCAAGAGAAAATACGTCGAAAAGGTCCTATAAAATCAACTAATTGCATTGAGAGCCCTTGGGACTTTTTTTGTCTTTAATTCCAATTCTGAATTGAGCTAAGTGCCCTTATGGATTAAAAATGACAAAGAACCTCGAATACCATAACAGATCCGCGTGCTATTCAAAGAAGAATGGAGGTGGGGAATGACATAAGCATAAACGGCAACTCGGCAAGGTACAAAGTTTATGCTATTGCCTATATTATCTCCATATTCATCCTTTCATTTGACTAATTTTTTTTGTTCCCAATCTTAAAAGAATTTAATGTTTGCTTCTTGAATGTTCTTTATGCCTTAAAAAATGGAAAAAGGTTGCCAACTTTTTTGTTTGATCATTGATAATTAGGGCTGGTTGTGCGGGTATTGAGGTTTGCTTCTTGAATGTTGTTTTTGCCCTAAATATTATGTGTTGATCATGGTCACATGATGTTTGGTTAGGATTTAGTTTGTGATCTCTATTTTATGGTTGATAATGCTCTGTTTTCAGTTTTTGGTTGTTGTGTTTTTGCATTACAAGGGGTAAAGGATGAATATGAGGGTTAAATTTTGGAGTTCCAACATGTGAGGTGCGAAGAAAAAAATGGGTTGTTAATGGCTACGGTGATAGTTGTTAATACACCTGAGAAACTTGTTAATGACAATTGTAAGTTGTATTTAAAGATTTTAGTTGTGGTTTAAGACTATTTAAGAGTGGTTTCAAATGTGTGCTTTGTTTTTGGGTATTTTATACTCATTTTATGTATTAAAAGTGAAGATATATCAATATGGTGTGAAAGTTATGTGTGTGTGACTGATGTTGTGTAAAGACAAAAATGTGTTGTTAATGTAGGCAACGATAACTATTAATTTATATGGTGACCTTGTTAATAGCAATTATAATGTACAGGTAGATAGCGGTGATGATGAGTAGTATGCCTGGGAAGAATCTCAACCAAAGGACTTTATAGATAATTTTGTATATTACATTACATAGGCTGGTTGGTCTCAAATCTTTGAAAGATTGAACCGGAAACACCTTTGCAAATGAAGATGATATTGGTTTTGTTAAAAGATTTGAGCATTAATTTATTTTCCCACAAATACTTAAGCATTTGCAAGAGATCTTGCTTGATAAGATTCCAATGTTTTTGACAAAAATTGGCATGACAGCCATCAGGTCTCGAAGCACTATTTTATAGTAAGGAGAAAACTGCTTCCCTTAACTCTTCAAGATTAAAAGGTTCCATGAACATAAGAAGGTGATCATGAGATAATGTAGATAAATTTATCAGCTCCAAAGCTGTTAGCATATAATTAATAGGGACCTCATACCACCTATTCTAATTGCATTAGTGCAACAAAAATTAGAGAAATATATATTCACACAAGGGGTGTAAGCATTTTGAACATAAGTTTTGTTTCTGATAAGAAAATAAAATCAAGGAAATGCTTGGAAACTAAATGCCTACACCATTGAACTGTCTTAGCTTTACAGAAACCATGATAGTTCCAACTTTAGCAATCCAGAAAGCTTCCAAGTAGCTTTTTAAGCCACATTGATAGAATTGAGAACCAAACTGATAGATAATAGATACATCCTTTTTGGAAGAGGAGAAAAATCAACAAATCTTCCATGGATAAATCCTTTTGCTTTTGGAATCATGAGCACACCTTAAGTCTTGTGAACAAAAGGTTTCATATGAATCTTGAAGTTTAGCCCTTTTATAACATGTGTCAAAATAAGAGAAATTCTCTTCAAATTTGCACCTCTTAACTTTTTTTTGGAACCTCTTTGTTTTTGGCATGGTTGCAGAGTGTGAGGTACTTGAAGCTCTTTATTAAGATGATTACCTCATATGCCTCCTTCTTTTACATCACCCTCCCACTTGATTTTTTAAAAGACTAAATATCAAAAGTGGCCTCTTGCTTGTACATGCACTTTTTTATATTCACATCGTGAAAATGAGATCGTTTACTAATATTACCAGCAAAATCAAAATTGTCCATCATTTTTTCCACTTCCTCTAACCTTATGGTATCACAATATGAGCACAATTGGCCCTGTTATATAGCAAGGTTGAAGAGGAAGGTTGCTCATACTTAAGCTTTCTATCTTAAAAAATCAATAAATAAGGTCATTTATTGTTAGTATTACGCAAATCAAAAGCCTCCCTTTCTCATTTATAAATGATCCTACCCATCTCAAAGCAACACAAGTAATCAAGTTTAAGGCCAGGCCCTTGAATATTGGAACTATAGTAGCCAAAGGAACTATCATAATTAGCACTAACAGACTTGTTTCCTACAATAGAGTTTTACTCTTGGATGTTGTTTGGAAACAAGATTACAATGTCGTGCTATATGTGTTGTAGTTATTGTGTAAGTGTGTCAAAGGAAAAAGTCTCATATAACTCAAGATTAAGAATACCCTAATATATCATTGGATATGAGCTTGAATTAGTAAAGGCTGATGAGAGGAGTCCTTGAACTGACAATTGGAAATAACCGTTGTAATTTTAATTAATAGTTTTAATGACAATTAAAACGTTTTATTACAATTAATTCTTGTTTTGTAACTATCATTTTAATGATCATTAAACTGTCTTTAACGTTCATTATTTCTGTTCAACGATCATATGGATTTCTTCCTATAAAAGGCAATGCACTGATTCAGGTAAAAAAGCTCTGAGGTTAGTTCTACCCTAAGCTCCTCTCCTCTCCTTTTCTTTTGAATTCCACAGTTATCTTCTTGTAGTTCTGGCACCCTACTTTATGTAGGAAGAATTCGTTTTATCCTGGGGAGAGAGCCGCTTCCTAATTCACTAGGGGGTTGTGAAATATCTCCTAAGGATAGTGCCTTTAGGTGCGACTTGAATTGTTTGTTTATTGTGTTTCTACAGGTGTTGCCGCCAACAATTTATACAGCGTATGCTCATGATGCCAACAATCTGTATGGTGTGAGGTGCTGTTGCCAAGTATTTCTACAATTCAAAATGTTGACACCAACAATCTTAGGAGATTACCTGCAATTTTGGAATTCAAGTTTTGACAATTATCTATGGTAAGAAGCATACTTTGAATTTCACATAGCTAGCTTGTCTTGATTTGACATTACTCACATGAGGATCTTGGATGATTTACCATACGGTAACATTGTCTGAAGGTTATGTTGTACACCTTTTATTTCATTAAACGTGATGGTTGATGGGGATATATGTTTAAGAAAATGTTATGAATTATTGCTATTGACTTACATCATTCGTTAGTAGTTTTAAGAAAAACGTACAGAAACGAATACCATGAAAGTGGCTAGGAACTTGGAGTTGCCATTATGTAGAGATGACCAACGTGCTATGGTTGAACTTGTTTCACCTAAGAATATTGT